>JAOUZG010025094.1:918592-959980 GCA_026289955.1 Argiope argentata | reverse complement strand
AAACCACAATGCTATAAAATCAAAATATTTCTGCGCATGTGCATGAACTTGGCACTCATATTTTTAAATAAATCTATCAATTTTTGAAAGAATTATTTTATTTTTGAAATATTTTATTAATAATTATAGTTTAATATAGGATTTAAATTCCGAAAAATTTTGGAAATAAAAAAAGGACAAATATAGAATAATAAAGCCGTTTTGAGACTCAAACTTGAAACCTCCAAAAATGTTTCAATTCTTCCAGGCACTTTATCCACCAAGCCAATCCCCATCTGAATGGTGAAGGATTTTTTGATTCTTAACATGACAAAAAAAAATTTAAGTTTTGGTGTAAGGAAAACCTTGTTTTAAACCACAATGCTATAAAATCCAAATATTTCTGCGCATGTGCATGAACTTGGCACTCAAATTTTTAAATAAATCTATCAATTTTTGAAAGAATTATTTTATTTTTGAAATATTTTATTAATAATTATAGTTTAATGTAGGATTTCCATTTCGAAAAAATTTGGAAATAAAAAAAAGACGACATACTGAATAAATAATAAAGCCATTTTGAGACTCAAACTTGAAACCTACTAAAAAGTTACAATTCGTCCAGGCACTTTTTCCACCTAGCCACTCCCCTGCTGAAGGGTGAAGGATTTTTTGATTCTTTACGTGACAAAAGAAATTTAAGTTTTTGTGTAAGGAAAACCTTGTTTAAAACCACAATGCTATAAAATAAAAATATTTCTGCGCATGTTCATGAACTTGGCACTCAAAATTTTAAATAAATCTATCAATTTTTGAAATATTTCTTTTATTTTTGAAGTACTTTGTTAATAATTAGAGAGTTAAATATAGAATTTCCCTTTCGAAAAATTTTGGAAATTTAAAAAAAGGGCAGCATATAGAATAATAAAGCCATTTTGAGACTCGAACTTTAAACCTCCTAAAAAGTTTATTTCGTCTAGTTACTTTATCCTCCAAGCCACCTCCCTTCCAAACGATTAAGAATTTTTTGATTCTTAACATGACAAAAAAAAAGTGAATTTACAAAGTAAGGAAAACCTTGCTTAAAACCACAATGCTATAAAATAAAAATATTTCTGCGCATGTGCATGAACTTGGCACTCAAAATTTTAAATAAATCTATCAATTTTTGAAAGAATTATTTTATTTTTGAAATATTTTATTAATAATTATAGTTTAATATAAGATTTAAATTCCGAAAAATTTTGGAAATAAAAAAAGGACAATATAAAGAATAATAAACCCATTTTGAAACTCGAACTTGAAACCTCCAAAAATGTTTCAATTCTTCCAGGCACTTTATCCACCAAGCCACTCCCCATCTGAACGGTGAAGGATTTTTGGATTCTTTACGTGACAAAAAAAAATTTAAGTTTTAGTGTAAGGAAAACCTTGCTTAAAGCCAGAATGCTATAAAATAAAAATACTTCTGCGCATGTGCATGAACTTGGCACTCAAAATGATTAATAAATCTATCAATTTTGGAAAGAATTATTTTATTTTTGAAATATTTTATTAATAATTATAGTTTAATATAGGATTTCCATTTCGAAAAAATTTGGAAATAAAAAAAAGACGACATACAGAATAATAAAGTCATTTTGAGACTCGAACTTGTAACCTCCTAAAAAGTTACAATACGTCCAGGCACTTTATCCACCTAGCCACTCCCCTTCTGAACGGTGAAAATTTTTTTGATTCTTAACATGACAAAAAAAATTTAAGTTTTAGTGTAAGGAAAACCTTGTTTAAAAAAAATCAACTATTTCTGGGCATGTGCATGAACTTGGCACTCAAAATTTCAAATAAATTTATCAATTTTTGAAATATTTCTTTTATTTTTGAAGTATTTTGTTTATAATTGTAGAGTTAAATATAGTATTTATATTTCGAAAAATTTAGGAAATTAAAAAAAGGACGACATATAGAATAATAAAGCCATTTTGAGACTCGAACTTGAAACCTCCTAAAAAGTTACAATAAGTCAGTCACTTTATCCACCAAGCCACTTCCCAGCTGAACGGTGAAGGATTTTTTGATTCATAACATTAGAGAAAAGTTTGTTTTATTGAAATTAAAACCTTTTTTAAAAACCTCAATGCTTATTAAAAGACCGTCCTTTGCGCGTGAGCATGAAAAAAAATTATAAAACTTATAACAAAATATATAATTTTTTAAATATATTTTTATGGATAATTTAGGGTTAATATAGAATTTGCGTTTCATTTTATTGCGTTTATTTTAGGGTAAATATAGAAGAAAATTATTTTAAAAAATATAAAAGCATTTTCGGTTTTCAGACTCGAACTTTTAATCTGTAAAAATTACAAATCTACTAATCCACATATCACCAGAGTGCTCAAGGAATGTTTGATTCTTAACCCTCTAACCGCTGGTGATGCTTTGACGCAACAATCAAATTAAGTTTTGTTTGAAAATTTTATGGCCTAACAAATTTTGTACAAATTGCAATTTTGATATTGGGCGAAAAATGAGGATTGTTATTTTGAAACAATATTTCTCACTGTGAATAATTTTATTTTTAAAAACGAGCGTCAAATTTGAAGTCAAGAGTCAAATTAATTGACCTTGGATTTTTGAAGAGAAAATAACGGGAAAGTGAGATGACCGTTAGAGACTATTTATTTTTAGCCAAGATCACAGTCTACTACATAATTTCATTCGTCAGCTGCTTTTGGTTACCTGGACTGGAGACGGAAAAAACTTGTTTCTTCGACGCAACGACAGAGAAAAAAAGGGTATTGCAGCTCACTATGAGAGGTCAATTATCCATTTGAATTTCTCATTCTAAGCGTATAAAAATATAAGAAAGAAATTTTTTTAGGTTAGATGAAGCTCTGGATAAATTTTATGAATTTGATACAGAAGAAAATGACATCTATAATTTAGGTCTTCCACCAGAAACTGTAGAAGATAGCAATGAAGAAGAAGGAAATGATAATGTTTGCATTTTTAAAGATAATGTATTACCTAAAGATACAACAGGAGAATTCGAAATACACTAAAAAAAGAAATTTAATTTCTTGAAAACCGGTAGCTGTCAAAATAAGAACACTCGAAATGGGTAAAAAAGGAACCAGAAAATTTACCTCAATTGAAAATTGAGGAAAAAGATAGATTGGAAGGAGTAAAAATGAAAATAGAAGATAAAATTTGCTGAGAGATTTTTGATCTACTTTTTGGTACTAATGTATTTTCACTTCTCATATAACAGACAAATTTAGAGAGAGGATACTACGATTTTCATTACGAAGCGGAAAACAAAGGGATTTTTGTTCGTTGGAACGATAACCGTTGCAACTCTTGGTTCAACATTTGGTAAGATTCAATCTGTAAGCAAGGTTTCACGTTATTTAAGTACAGAAAAGATAAAAAGTCTTCTCAACCTCATCTTATTGATCAATATAGCGACAAATTGGTTAAAGTCTATTTAAGTGATAATTTAGTAGCTATCTACAGAATAGGAACCTGTGGAAAAAAGTGGCGGTGGCCAATATTTATAAATTACATTGACGTTGCCTTTACAAATGCATGGGAATGTCAAAATTATCAACTACCGAAAATAAAAAGTCATGTTTAGATTTTAGATGCGAGGTTTCATTATTTCTTTTGAAGACTCCTTTTGAGAATGAAGATTTAGGCAGATGCACTTCAGCCACCGGAAGACTGAATAAATTCAACATTAAAAACAAATATTTAGTGTGTAGCCACTTTATTATAAAGTTATAAAGTCAGAGGACAATCGAAGACTGCGTTGCAAGCAAGGTAACAATCAGACAATAAACAGATGCAAAGATTGCAAAGTTGCATTGCGTCGTGATTGTAGCGAAAGTTTTTCCATGTAAAGTCATACAAGTTTGTTACATGCCAACTTATAAAATCCGATAATAAATTAGTTTCTTTTATCAGCATTTGTAGTTTTCAAAAGCATAAAAGAATTGGAGAGATTTCTTCTGAGTAAATTCTCACAAATTCAATTCAACTTCGTTCTCTTATTCCGCTGACGTTGAGTGAACGTAACACTCGATTTCCCAAAAGATAAGCGAAATTTTGATATTTCTACTATAAATTATTGTTATATACTTCCAAATTAACAGATACTAACGTTTGCCTAAAAATTAATCGATTCATTTTAATTTTGGCGGTAAATGAGTTAAATCCCAAAAACGAATGGATTTTTAATTGATTTCAAGAAAAAGTATTATTCCTTGAAATATATAAAAGGAAATATATTTAAATAAATTTAGCACTGTCTGGAGAATTATTTTAAATATTACTAAAAAAAATAAAAGCATGCTTTTAATGTATATAGATCCGGGATTCGAAATAATGACCTCTAAAAATAGGAAAATTGATGCCTCTTTCAAATTCCTGCCACACATCATTCGTACAAGTCTGAAATATAAGCAAAAACAATGACCAAAGTAAATAAGAAATATTTTGGATTTCAGATTTGAATGCTCTAAAATTCCACAAACCGAAGGAATTTTACATTTCTTTCAAGACAAATATTATTTCCTAAATTATATAATAGGAAATATATCTATATAAATTTAGTACTATCTGGAGAATTTTAATAATAACTAAAAAAGAAAAACTTAAATGTGTATTTTATATATCTAGCTCCGAGATTCGAACTAATGACCACTAGAAATAGGAAAAGCCATGCAGCTCCCAAACATCCCGCTAGACTTCTTTCGCGGAAGTGTGAAACACAAGCATTTTAAAAAAAAGTAATAAGAAATATTACGGATTTCGTTTTTAAAAGAACAATGATTTGAACCATTCTTTCTGCACATGTAAAAACACTTAAATTTGGGAAAACGAATGAATTTTGATTTTTTTAAAATAAAAAATATAATTTCCTGATGGATATAAAAGAAAATACATCTAATTAAAAGTTACTAAAAAAGGGGAGATATCTATATGTTTTTTTTATATATCTAGATCTAGAACAATGTAATTTCCTGAAGTGTATAAAAGGAAATACATCTAATGAAATTTAGTCCTGCCTTTTGAATTATATTAAAAATAATAAAAATGAAAGACATAAATGTGTCTTTATCTATCTAGCTCCAAGATTCGAACTGCTGGCCTCTAAAAACCGAAAATCTCATGCAGCTCCCTACCATCCTTCCATACTTTTTTCGAAAGTCCCTGAAATAGTATAAGCTTTTAAAACTATTAACTATTCGCTACATGGAAAACGATAGATTTCAGGTCTAAAAGTGCATTGCTTGGATTATTAGTGCTTTCTGCTTGAGTGTCTGAAATCAAAATCGGGAGCTGTATGAATTTTAAACTTATCAGAAAAATAATATTATTCACTGAAGCGTTGAAAGTGTAATGGATCTAAATAAATTTAGTAATTTTTGTATTTTTGTAGTACGAAATAAATTTAGCGCTTTTTACTGGAAGCGTCTGCATGTTTTAAAGAGAAAAGCTCGAGAAGTACTTAAATGGTATTGGAGACATTTGCACCGTTTTATTAGACATTTAATGAGAAGGGCTTACATTTATTGAAGTCATATCAAAATAAGAAAAAGGGTATTATAATTACGATTTTAATTATTTTCCTATATGATTCTTGCATGCGTAAAACTGCAGTATCTGTGTTTTGAACTTATCCGCGCTTCTATGAAAACCGAGCATGCACAAATAACAAGAGCTATAGTATGCATTTTCGATACATTTTGTTGTTTACGTCTAATTTTAGTGATACAAAGCTCATTATGCATAAAAAAGAGAAATCATACTTTGACCAGAGCTTATCAAATCGCTTTTTTTGTTGCGCGATGATGAAAATGTAGAGGAAAGAAACGTTTGGTTAGTGAATATCAGAGAAAGAATACCCATACTTAGATAAGGGGAGTCTTTTGCTAAGCGAAGAAAGAGTCTCTTTTTGAATCGCGCTACAACTGAATTACAGAGATCAAATTTATCTCATGAGGAGAAATATGGCACATAAAAAAGATAATATAGTATAAAAAATATGAAGAAAACTAAATTTTATTTTCATACCAGATTATACAGAAACAAGAGTGGAACAGAGGGTACTATGGCTTATTTGTACACATTTAAAATTTATAAATTAAAAAGAATGAATAACTAAGCACTGTTGTGAATAGAGTTGCTAGAAAAACTGTAACTAGATTCTTATATAGATATATTTCATTCTTTATTTTTTGCTATCTTGTATATAAAATCAGTACTAAATAAAGATAATTTTAAAAAATGAAATCTTCTATCGTAAATTTCAAGTTATCATGCGAGAAGGCTATTATTTTTAAATCATTATTTGTCTTAATTAATTTGAATCATTAACCAATTTAAACCGGTTTGAAATAATCACGAGACTTCTTTATCAGTGTCTATCCTCCATTATCTCTCTCTATATATACATAAAATCATAATTTTTTTTAATTTTCACTTTCAATTTTTCTAGCTGGTGAACAAAGTTTTGGAGCTCGACCGATTTTGAGACGAAATAACAGCTATAATGTCATAGTTCTTTGTCAGTCTTTTAAAAACGCACCTGAAGATACATAATAATAATGCAATGCTGGTAAAAGCAGGTAAAAATATTTTTTGCCCATAATTTCTGAGACATCAAAACCTCCTAACCATAACAACATCATTTTCTCAATTTTTATAAAATAAACTCTTATAAATAAACAAATTATTGAAATAAAAACGGGAATTTTGACCTAGATTTTTAATCACACGAGTTCAAATTTTTAGAGGCAAAATCCGACATTGAGCTCTGTGTGCTCCATTGTATATGAAGGAAAAATGAAAAGGCACTTGGAATGTTTGATTGTTGATCAATTAAAAAGAATATTTGACAGAAACTATAAGTTCATTAAAACGATCGTATGCAAAATTTCTTTTATCTAATTTTTTGAGTTTTTCAGTTATTGCATTTACATCCACACATAGAGACAGAAGTTCAACTCTTTGATTGATTTGAATCAAAATTTGATACCAGTATTCAATTTAATGTTGAAACCATGTATCGAATTTAATTTATCCAAGCGGTGCAATTTGATCTATTAAGTTTACATGTAAGTGAAAGTACGAATCGGCAGACGGTTAATTCTTTGTTCAATTTGGATTAAAACCTGATTCGATGTATATATTTTTCGACATTAAAATTGCGTATCAAATTATGGAACTACATTTTGCTTTTATAGTTATATTCTCACTTTCATTTGAATAAATGACCGATAAAACTTGCTTAAATAAATTTTCCCTTAAAATTTTATAGAAATTTATTACAAATTTAATATAAAGACGAAATACTAAATCCTATCCTTCCAGCTCAAAGCATTTTAGAATTATCGTTCGACATATAGACAGACATAATTCCATATATATATATTTCGAATTCAGAGAGAGCTGAAATATTATATTATATATAATAAATTCTCAAAAATTTTATAGCAATTTTTTTTTAATTCTTACAATTTTTTATCTTTAAATTTAGCTTGTTTCCCTTGTTTGAACTGTACCTTTATAACTTTTATCTCGTATTTATTATTCAATATGTAGAATTTTTCGATACATTTTCCCATGACCTTTCGAGTTCGTCTATAAGAAGTATATTAATGTTGGTATTATTGAATAAGTCCTTTCTACTACCATATTTCAGTAATTAAAAAAATAATTAAGACTGAGGTCCCCTTTTATTCACTATTTCACTAGATTGACCGTAGATAATACTCTATACTAAGAATTACTAACAAAAAGAAAAGATGCCCTTTTAAAATTAGAAGTAACCTCTTTAAAAACCAAGAGATTACGATGGATATTAATGAGGCTGAAATTCACAAATTTTTGATATTTAAGATGAAATAACAAGAGATAAAAGTTAATGAGGAAATAAAAATAAAAGAAAGGAATTAAAAAAATTGATTATTAGAGGAAAATCTCGAAAGTCATTTTTGTTTTTAATGATTCCAAGTTCTTTCTATTACTGCTTAAATGGCAAAGCAGCTTTATTAAAAATTTGAAAAAGCATGTTGTAACATTAATATATTTTTTTCTTTTTACTTTATGGAAAGAAATGCTTTTTGTGATGTAAGTACGTCTTTAAAAAATTAACTATTATTATTGAATGTTAAATTTTGAAAGTGATAATATTTTTCGAAACATCATTTATTACTTTCCCGTATACGAGAAAACATAGAAATCATCAAAAAATTCGAAGAGATTTTGACGGTACTCTACGCTTTAGATCACCCTGAGTTTGAAAAATACATTTTTCGTAAATGTCCAGTATGACTGTGAGAAAGACAACTTAAGAACTCTTTCAGCTAGATAGTTTAAATATGGTATGCTGTCTTTTCCCCCAAAGTTTAAGATTTCTTCCATATGTTGAGTAAGCTTCGTTCCCAAGAAGTAATTCTGTCCGGCTGTCTTAATATTAGTTAACATGATGACTACAAAACGAAGAGAGCTAAACAGACAAGATTCGACACAGAAATTTCACATTCAGAGAGAAGATATTTGCCGAATTTTGAGCCAAATGCAAATTTCCTCTAATAATCAAAAAATTGATTATTAGAGGAAAATCTCGAAAGTCATTTTTGTTTTTAATGATTTCAAGTTCTTTCTATTACTGCTTAAATGGCAAAGCAGCTTTATTAAAAAGTTGATTGTCGATTGGTTTGTACTTTTAGATACATGTAGAAGGAGGATTCAAACAGGCAATAACTTAGATATATGAAATTTAGTATGACTGTAAGTGTTGTTTTGCGTCAAATCTTTGTTCCAATTGGTTGAGAAAAACATGTCTAAAACCCAGATTCGGTTTTCAGACATTTTCGATCACAAACCAGCTATTAATCGCCAAATAAATCGTCAAAGGTGGAAAAGGTCTAGCCAAATGCATTAACATTTCGTAAATATCGTACAATAATATCAAGCATGCGTTCTCTGGCATGACGTTTATTATAAAGTATGCAAGAAAATCTCGAGGAGACCACTTCTACTGGTCGGTTTTTTTTTTCTTTTTCTTTTTTCTAATATATGCCATAGGTAAAGCGAGATCATATAGCTATCGTTTAAAAATTCGAACTTAAGATATTGAAAAATGTTTTTAAAAATTTATATAAAATCTGGATTCCTCTTGTGAATTTTTATGTAAATTATATATAATGCATGACCTTCAAATATCAGATATTTTCTCATATAAGCAGAATTTGAAGAAAAAAATAAAGTCAACGTAAAAAAATTCGTGGCGGAGGACAGCACAAACAAATTTATTTACAGATATTTAAAGGATGACTTGAGAAAGAAAAACTTCAGATAAAAACAATTCAGCAGTCAGCAGGTACTAAAAGCGTGAATACAAGCCTTACGCAAAATAAACACAAAACAGCCATCGTATAGCATCGCAAACAGTGATTCACAGCGAGCAATACTACAATGTTAACAGCAAACGTAAACACAGCTCACTATCAACAAGCGAGAAAAGTAATCCGCTCGCTACAACGAGTCGCTTCTCTTCCGAGAGGAAACTGCTGAAATTGTGGCAACCCATCCCTTATATAAACGAGAGAGCGAGCGCCCAAAAGCACGCGGAGCTTCACGAACGAACCAGTGGCTACCAGACTATTCTTTTCGCCAAATCAACTCGGCTGGCGAGAAGTTCGTCAACCGTCGCCAATGCCTTCTTTTTCTGTCGCTTTCACGGCGCTAGCCCGCTTGTAACAATATTTTTGGAATTATGTCTATCTAATTGGAAAAAATTAAATTAAAAAATGTTTTTAGCTAGAAAAATGAAATTTCATGTGTTATCTTTACATCAAATTTGTAGATTGCAATGAAATTTTTAAGAAAATTCGTTTTTAGGAAGTTTTTTTTGTTTCTGAACACGATAGATAGAAAACGCAAAGAGCTGGATCTATTTAATTTGTTATTAGTTATAGCTTTAAAGAGTAGAGCCGTATTGCATTTTCACATCTATCAACGAGTTGACCGTTTATCACTCTTTTGACAAATTGGATTTAAAATTTGTGTCTCTTGATGTAACATTTATAGGGAAATGATAAGGGCACTCTTATCTTGCTTTGACCTGAAATATATTGTTTCCTTCCTCTGACTTTATTTTTATTATATTTTCAAGGGATTCAGATTCAAACACACATAATTTGTAATCTCAAATACATTTTTATTACATGTTGTTTTTAATTTCAAGTATACATGGTATATAACGAGAAAGTAATATTGTAATCATTTAAATCCAAAAATTCCCAATGTGATATTTTGATCACTACGTTTCAGATCGCACAGAATCGAAAAACACTTTTTTGGAATGTCTATCTGTCCTTTTATAGGTCTGTTACTCCAATAATTCAAAATTAGAGCGATAAAATTTGGGTTGAGGTCTTAATGCTAATTCTCAAATTTCTATCAAATTTTTAAAGAAATCTATTCACGGGAATTTTGTTAGGATCTTCAGATACTGGTGAATATGATAACTAAAATCCACGAAAATTATACGGATGAAGTTTTATACTCAGATCTAGCATATAAAGTACCAATTCCCGTCATTTTTTGCACCAAATTTATCAATTTTCTGTTTTCCAATTTGTATTTCCGAATTCACATAAGCGCTATATACAAAAAGGCAATGGCTTATATAAATTCAATTTGATATGTTTTCCTGTAACAAAAAATTTTGAGACAAATTTAGCGTTAAAAATAAAATTTTGAGTTAATCAATAGTCAAAACAAAATAATTAATTAAATAAAAATAACACTTTTTAAAAAATACTATACTTGTTTTTTTAATGTACTACGATGCGCAAAATTCGCATGAGTGGGACTTTCAAAATAAAAATTTGAGTACTCTTGGCGTTCCCAATTTTCACAACGTTCTGTTGAGGGTGGGAATAATGCCTTTATTAAATATTTCAATAGAAAGCTGCATATGCTTTAAAGTTAACTGAGATATTTCCTTTTTACATATTACAAAAATATATCGCTAATCGCTCTACCTGTTGCATTAAAATTTCTTAATTTCTATCGCGTATATTTTTTTAAAGAAGACATTTTGGCATGGCAGAAAAGATCGTTTTTGTTATATTTGCAGGGCCTAAATGCTAGAAGAGGAAGACAAAAAATTCAAAATTTTGCCTTGACTTCTTTTTTTAAAATAGATACTCTAAAATTTTATGTACTAAATTACATATGCGTTTTAATAGACTTTTTAAACACAGGGAGATAAAACAGGGCTATCTAGATTGGTCTGTAATTGTATATCTTGAAATAAAACCACGAATTTGAGGAAATTCCCAAAATGGAATTTCCCTTTTCTGAGATTTTACAAAGTTACAGTTAGAATCATTAATACATAATGCGCAGTTGGTATGGTATAACAGTCTTTGTTTTAGTTTACTTACGTTTTTAGAATTGTGTGATGACAACATAGTCTAAAGTTTACTTTATACTTTACAAACTTTAAATTATACTTTACAAACTAATAAATATTATAACATTTGTATAATTTAGTACTGATAAGGGAAACCTACAAACATTTGCAACAGCCTTTAAACGTCTTGTTGTAGAATCCACTACTGTTCACTCTCGTATTCTAAGACCATCTGTGCTTTTGCGCATGCACCAGGATGTATTTATTCAGTCAAAATAAAGGTGAAAGGAAAAAGGAAAAATTAGAGATGTTTATCAATGATTGGATTTCCAATATTAAAATTTGGTCATTCATTTTCTTTACGAAATAATAATAATTTTTTTAATGCTGCAACATTTTTAAATTTTGATTTTGAATTTATTGATAATATTTTGGAATTAACAGCGGTAGATAACCCTAGTCAAATTCAATAGTATTACATAAAATTTTCCTCGTGAATTCTTGAAATCTTTTGGTCTCTTTAACTAGTCATATAAGCGATTATTATGCGATTTTGAATTAAAATAAAACAGTACAGTCAGACAAGGAACGAAATTCAGATGCACGGGGAAAAAAATTGAATCAGAATGTACGAAAATGAGGAGAGACATTAGGTCTAAGAAAGACGAAGAATTGTGGAAATGCTTTCATCTTTCTGCGTTCTTTGAGAAGTAAAATTGCTGAAAAATAAAAATTTCGGGACACTGAAATGAACGGTACTCTTTTTTCATTTTTACATCGATGTACTACCATTCTTTTATCGTAAATATTTTTTGTCTGCTTTTCGTATCAATGTATCTTCGTATTCGAACTTCCAGTTCGCACCAAATAGGTTCCATTGAGTTTAAACCCAATAATTGACATGATATTTAAATTCCCATGGAACAGTAAAGTTAATTTTAGTCCTCAAATTTTGAGCTGATAATTTAGAATTCCCTTTTATAATATTTAAATAATGGGAATAATTGATTATTTCATCAATAAATACCTAAT
Organism: Argiope argentata; assembly: GCA_026289955.1. Classification (NCBI taxonomy): domain Eukaryota; kingdom Metazoa; phylum Arthropoda; class Arachnida; order Araneae; family Araneidae; genus Argiope; species Argiope argentata. Next base: position 947,532 of record JAOUZG010025094.1, on the reverse strand, counting down.
TTACTAGTTCTAAGACTTCCATTCATCCTCCACATAAGAACACATCCACTGCCATGCTTTACCATTCAAACTAAATTCTTTGAATTAAGTTCTTTTTTTCACACTCCATACAATTATGAGCTCATTACAAACATTTTAATTACATCTGTAATAAAACCTATAAACAACATATTACAAAGAATTAATCACATTTTTATAATATTTGTAATAAAATGTTAATGTTATAAATGCTAAATTTGCTACATCTGTAAATAAGAAAGGATTGCAATATACTTCGGGTTTACTTTCCTTTAATTTAAAACGAAGAAAAGCTTAAGAATTCCATTTTTTACATTAACAAAATTGATGAGAGTCAATGTAATCCATCTAATCTGAACATATGTCGAACATTTCAAGTGAAATTGAATTTAAAAAAAACATTATGAAATATTTTGATTTTACAAAAATGAAACTTGGATTTTTCACTCTAAATTTTTAACTGTAAATGTTTTACTACATTATGTAAATTCTATTTGACAACTTCTTCTCATTATGTTTTAAATAATTTTTTTTCGTTAAAGCATTTTATCACATATTACACAGTAGAATGGAGTAATTTTATAATTTATAAGAATGCTGAAGGGACTTACCATAACTGTTATGAAAAATAATCACTTTTCGAAGATTATTCATTGTTTCATTAAGGCTACGAACCGTTCTAAATTAATAAATAAATCACAGAGACATAATAAGAAAAAATTAAAGCCAAACGATTTTAAAATGGCACCAATATACAAAAATAAAAGAGACAGACGGTAATTTTAATAAAGAATTTATTCGAAAATTTTAATATGTATGATTATTTTGGGACGCAATTTAAATCTCCTGTCTTGCATTTTCTTCTTTTTTTTATTAAAGTATAAAAAATTGATTCATAATATCACATGAGATTATATGGAAAAACCAAAATGGAATTTGGAAATTAAATCCAGAATATCGCTGATGCTGGATCTAATTTTAAAAATAAACCCCCTTTTCTTCACATTTTAAAAAACCTGAAATTTTTTTAGAGTAAATGTAAATGGAAAATGCAGGGAAAATAAAGCTTCTTCTCTTCAATGGAACTATCAAGAAAATGCAGAATCGTTCAGAAAAAATAAATAGAACCGAATAACATAATACCGAACAAACAACAAAAGAATTCTGAATGGAACAAAAATAAAAAAGAATTCTGAAGTAATGATTTTTTTAAATTTTAAGTGTCTCTTGAAAAGTTGTGTTTTTAAATTAACACGACCCATTTCAGTCTTTTTCTTTCATATAATATAATAATAGAGAAATGATAATAATTTCCCTAAAATACATTCTAGAGATAAATAAATACTTTATCGTAATCTGATGAAATTTAATTTGATATTTTGTGAATGTACCGGTTGTTTGTTTTCATAATAAACGATATGATGACGGCGGGGAAAAAACTGAGAACCATTTCTTTTTTTAAAAAAATCGTCTGCGTCGAAGCTTGCTGCATAATGATTTTTGAAATCTGTGTGGCAGATGTCATTATTATTGACAGCAGTTTTAATAACAGCGAGAGTTTAATTTAATATTTTAGCTTGGTACTAACTATTACAGATGATTTTTTATTGCCATGTTGTTGTTTAGATTCTGAATTAGACTTCTGTGACTTTTTTGTCATGATCCTGACAACTTTAATAATCCTAAAATGGATTTTAAAATTGGAATGAGATTGTAAGTATATTTGATTTTTTTTTTCAAATAAAAAAGGATTTTATGTCATCACATTAATAACATTGATTTTAATATCTTGTTTTAAAAATATATACTAAAGAAAATAGTTGTGAAAGAAGGCTCTCTGAAGTATTTTTATTTTTTTCTTGATTTGAGTATGCGAAAGTATTAAAATCTGTCGATTGAAACTGAGAATAATTTTATGAAACTAAGAATTCTAATAAGTGGAATTGTTTTTAAAAACTAAATTGTCCAAAAACTTTGAACAAACATTTATAAAAATCTACCTGTTAATTTTTAAGAGTTACTTTGTCCTTTTAAACTACAAATTTGCTTTAATTACTTATTTTATTTTATTTTTAATGGAGAGCCTTGATCTTGATTAGTGTGTAACAATTTCAGTTGCTTAGAAGTGATACTTTTTTATGTATTTATTTATTGTATATAGGCTGTTCTGTACTAGAGGCTGTACTTGAATATTCTAAAATAGTGATAATTATAATTTTTAATATCAAACTATTTTAACTGTTTATATATATAAATAATGGTTTTTAATAATGACATTTATATTCATGAGAATATAGTGTCTGATAGACAGTCTATCCTTATAAAGATTTAATTCAAAATTCGATAAAGAATCTAAACTTTAGATGCTAAAATTGTGTATCAAATTTCATCAAAGTTACTGTGCTGTTTGAATTATTGCATTTACATGCATGCTAAGTACTGACCAACGGATGATCTACATCCAGGTGATTTTGGAACAAATTTTGGTGAAAAATCTCTGTAATTCTATTTAAACAGCTCTTTGTTTTTGGTGTTATCGTGATCATTTATAATAAGAAAGCTGAACAAACGGATTCCTATGAAAGGATTTCAATCAAAATTTGATATAAATCTACAAATTTTTATAGAGAAATTTTACCAAATATGATTCATTTACTTCAGAAGATTTTGAATTCTTCTGTTCATAGACAAACATAATGCCAAAATATATTTTAGGAAATGTGTAATGTGGATATTCGTCAATATCTCGAATTTGAATTTTATAATATTCTTACTTTGCATGCAAGAATATATAATTGATAAAATCTTAAAAATAATCAGAAGTATGATAGAGTTTTTGCTATTAAATGTCAAAGTAATAAGCAATATGATTAAGTAAATTCTTATAATATAGTATAAGTTTAACGCAAAGTCTGTAGAATAATTCATTTAACTTGTACAATTTTAATCTAAGTGAAATGATGCATTCAAAATTTATGCGAGTTATTGTTTTCACTTTGATATATTTATCGGTAGAAGGGAATATTTTTAGTTTTTAATTCGGTTCCATATAGCTTTCTTTTAAAGATTAATGTTTGAATTTGTTTATTCAATAGCAATAAAAGATTTGGCGGCAGTTTTCTTCAGAAACTGACTGTTTCGCAAGCGAGTGTTTTTTCTTTCTCTTTTTCCTATTATGATAGAATATGTGGCGGGAAGGCGAAAAGAAAATAAATAAATCTGAAACGAGTGTTTGCCTATGTTGGCTTATATCCAAACTTAAGACTGACAGAAGAAATCATAATAGAAAGCTTTCCAAAATGTTTTTGAAAGAAAATTTCAGTTTAAAAAAATGATAATTTTTAAATTTCTATCCGAATAATTATGATGTTTATTGGACGAAAATTAATTAGAGTAATCCAAGCGAAAACAAACATCTAATGATGCAATTTATCTTCAAACCAGACAAAACGAATCCAACATCCATGAAGAATTTTCTGTTGATGTAATTTTAATTGAATAATTCTTTATCTGTATAGTAATATATATATATTTTAACAAACGCTGTCATCTCTTTTATAAACGCTTGCTTTTACTAATCTTGTAACTTAATCCCTTTAAAAAGACAATATCCTGCCATTTAAATAAATTAGTAATTTAAAGATGTTAAAAGAATTTTTTTCTGAATAAATAAATAAAATGCTTTTAATATCGCCAATTAAAATGTATTAGCAAAACTCATTTTCTTAATTTATTTGGATTGGAACTCAAGCTAAAAGTGAAGATGATTCCCTGGCACATTTTTAATCAATGCTTTTAATTATTAAATTATTGTTGTATATATTGTATTGTAGTATATATTTAGATTATTCTGCATTCGTATCTATATTTCATCTAATAAAATATGTTATACTATTTTGGCATTTAGGGATTCAGACATGATTTTTTAAAGCTTGGAAATAAAACTAAGCACGAATTTAAGCACTTATTTTCTTTAAATTAGTTATGGGATCATTAGTTTGAAATTTTATTCGCATGTTTTATGCAGAATGGTAGCAATGATCCGAAATTTGCAATTTTTATGACATAAGATTATATTTTATCCCTAATCTAACACATAAACATTTATGACTGTTTAAATGCAGTAAAGAGCAGTCGACAAAAGAATGCTATTCGATTAGGGTTCCATGCCACAATTCATTCTATTTTCGCTTCAGAGGGTAGTTGCAAACAATTATTTTTTCATTTTTTTCTTTAATAATTTTTTTTTAATTTGGCCTCCGACAAAAAGAATTTTGTTAATAAACCAATCCAATTTTATTGATAACTTTTAATTTAAGTTCTCGGGAGCATTATGTAATAAAAAGCTTCCCCAGCTCCAAAACTAAAATTAGAAAAAGAAGCATTGCTTAATGGAGGGCACAAACAAATAAAGGTAATAAAATTAATTATGGGATCCTTAATTTCCCTTTTATTTGTATTTTTTAATGTTGGATTGGAGAAAAAAGGAATTACGCTAGCTGCTTTTGAATATTTGTCAGCTGAATTAAAAGTTATTCAGCTGTCGAGAACCCTCAGCAATGGAGGTTCGTTTAAAATATTTTAATTACAGAGCCTATGTTTTTGGTTCAAAAAGTATAATAATAATACAGAAGATTTTATTATATACAGGGTTATTGTTTTTTAATAAATTAGATTTAGAATATATGTTTCCAATGAATGACAATATACAGAGTACACATGCGATACATAGATGAATGGAGAAAAGTTCAAAATTTTATGCATTGAACATGAGCTTTATTTGTTACGTGACAAACATCTAAACGGAAGTCCATTTCTTGGTGCCCAAGGAGGAACTGGCCTCTGGCTTTTGAATTCCCTGCTGTAACAATTTTCGATCTGACGAGTAGCTGGTGAATACATGCTGTCCTTATGTATTTCTATAGATGAAACTACATTTCCTAAAATTGAAATTTGAAAGCAGGCCAGATGCGCTTAAAAATATTTTTCTGATGGACAAGAATGCTCACTACTTTCCCCGTTATACATGCAACAATTTTCTACGAATTTCCAAAATCAAATGTGTGTCTGCTTATGAAAAGTCAGCTCTTTTCTGAATTTATTACAAAATATACATTGCATTGCAGAAATGGGTTCATTTTGTTCACTGCGACTTACGAAACAACTTTTCCTAAGGGTCTGCATTTTTCACAAGAAAACAACATAACTGCTTTCATTGGCATTATCCAAATGCATAAAATAAATTTTACGTTGTCTGATTATGCATTTTATATGTCTTAATCTATTGTTATTCATTTGAAATAAATATTTTGAATCTGCGTCTTTTTGAATAACCCTGTATTACTATTAATGATATAGATGAATGTGTATATGTCTTTGTTAAGTGTTTTAGCACTCTACAGTGGTACTAAATTAAACCCAAACTTTTGGAACTACTCCTACAACATTTGCCATATATTACGTACCTAAGAGGTTAAAAGTGTATATCTCGGAGGGAATTTTTTGAAATTTTTATTCGAAATTCAACTAATTAAAAATTGAATTTGAAATTTCTTTTCATGACAACTATTGTATATATAACTACACAAAAATTGGATTTTACATAGGTCTAAAAGTTTTAAAAAAATTATTTCGTGAAATTCAATCTATTTTCACTGTTTTATTATTGTACAGTGTACAAAATGAATAATGAGGGACTCATTGTACAAAATGAATAATCAGTGACTTTGCAATATCACAGAAATTAGAAGAGATAACAATCACAAAATTCATTTTTCATGGTATTTTTATATCATGGGACTAATCTCCGATGTGAAAGCTCATTACTCAATGAACATAATATAAATATGATTATTAAAGTAATATGATTTTAATGCCTGATAATTTGAAGAAATCTTTGATAGGAAGCTATATCTAAGTATTTTAACTGAAATATAAACAATATTCAAGGGAAACCAACTGGTGGCTAGTAAGAAATATTGAAAAATATAATTCTAAACCTGAGCAGCGGATTGTTATTTTGAATGACAGCTTGGGTTACTGATATCCTCCTAAAATGATGTGCTTTCCTTTTATCCTCTTTCCTCTTTCAAAAATATGTCAGACTGTTGGAGGAAACAAATTGTAAACTGAGAATCTAGCTTAGTGAGACAATTGAAGTTTTAAATATTATTCTATAGTTTTTAAACATAAATAATATTTTTGAGTAGAACTTAAATTTTGCTTTAATTACCTTAGAATATACAGGGAATGTATGTTTTAAGAAATACCATAAAATTATGTGCTATGTTATAATGTATAAAATAAAAATATTTATTAAATTTCTTAAATGGCAAATTAAAATGTCTTTATTAATGCATATAAGGATTTTAGACAGATTTTCAAAATTTCATGACCAGGACCCTCAAATACCATTACCCTGCTTACTTGATCATAAATTTTTATTTTTGTTCATCGACAAGCTTACTAAATCACCATGGAAATCGTATTGTTTGTTTCTTCCTCTTAATATCTAATTCTGCGTATCACTTTTAATCTCTTAATGAGTATTTTTTTATATTTATGCATTTTTTATATTTGTTTGATGATAGGATATATGAAAGATGTGGATAAAACATTACTAATGAATTAATTTTTAGATTCGATGAAACAGATAAAAGATTTTACTCAATGAAAGTTAAGCAGGAATTCTGAAACAAAGTTTCCTAGAATTTATGGTACCAGTGTTAGAGAGTGGTAGATCACGCCAAATTTGGAATTATTTTTCACCTAAGTGGTCTCAAACGTTGAAAAGAGTCAGTAATTAACCCTAATCATAATATTCGATGCAAGTTTAGATATACAGGGTTCCTATATTCTAACGATAATTATTCTTTTCACTTATTTCTTTTCACTTAATAAAAGCTCAAATCGCGGACAGGATATTTTGTGCAAAATATTTCAAGAATTCAGTGTGTGCGACCACCTTCTTTAATTGGGCTTTGGTAACATCCTGTGTGTGCTTTTTTTTTAGAAATATACCATTCATTTCCCTCTTATTTTCAGTAATGAGCCTTAAGCATTGTGTCTGTGTTTTAAGGAGATGTACAAAAGTGTGTATTCAGTATGCTGCAGAATCTTTATTTCCTTTGTTTTTTAATGCAAAAACTGCATCTTTATTACTTTTTCTCTTATATACACAATACATTTAGACAAATAAGAATGCATCGTGAGGACAGAAAGAGAGAGAAAGAGAGATGAACAACTTAGTCTAAAGAGAACTGAGTAGCTAAAAGTGAAAACCTTCCTCTGTAACTACTTTCCAACAAAATTCGACTCTGGTTACGGCTGGCTTTGATATGAAATGATTCTTCGGAAAGGTCAAACAAATTGCTGTGAAGGATATGATTAGTTGCTCAATTCCAGGCGTTCCATTGCACGGTTACAGGCTCTGGTACACTTCGTCGGGATGTATCAGACCGTCACCTATAAAAAATTAGCTTATATTATAAAAATATTCAGCTTATAAATTTTTCTAAAACTTATTTATTATCTCATAATTGATTATCCACTTTTAATCAATCGAAAATGCCTCAAAAGTATTTTCTCTAAACTAGAAATTTGATCCCTTTTATGATGTACTGTCATAGAAATCTGCCTGTTGTGTACACGGTGTGAAGTCTAATATTTTAAATAACAGTTATCATCGCATGATGTCGAAGAAAAAGCCCGAAGCAAGCATGGATAGTAAAAATATAACCGAGAAGTAGACAAGGGAAAATATTTGTAGAAATGTTGTTGTTGCTGCTAGTGGCACTTACCATGGACAGGCTCCGCCAAGGCATCAGCGAGATTTAAGCCGAAAAGAGCGTCTCTTGTTTTAAAGTAACACCAATTAGGGCCAACAGTACGACTTAGCTACTCATTCATCACAGTCGCTTGCATAGCCCCTTTTTACAGGGGGACACATTCATACACATTACAGATAGAGCACGGAAGAACAGCTATGACCAAACACGGATGCCCAGAAAAGCACTACCCATATGCTAGGACGCTGGCACTTGTAGAAATTCACAGCAGAAGAAGATTGAGCAGCTGTTGCGCTCAGTGAAAACTATTAAGAGAACTCGATTCGGGATTAACACTCTTAAGTGAAAATTCACCATACTTATTCAATTTTAGGTCTCTTGTATAGCACTATAAATTTTCTATAAGAATTGATATCCTGAAATTCTAACCTTTTCTAAAAGTTTTGTTGTTGTCTTCAAATAATTGTAAAGCTTATTGCCAAGTATGGGGGGGCAAGGACCTGAATTCCTTTTAACATCCTAATAGTGTCTGTAAATTCCTAACATTCAGAAATAATGACACACATTACAGGGAAATAATATTAAAGATTTGTAACAATATTTTTAGTTTTTAAAATATATAGTAGCAATTTTTAATTTTATAATATTCATTGTGCTATAATTTCCTCTTTTTTTCTCAAGTTGTATGACTTTTGATTTGAATATTGACATAAAAATCATTTTCTACTTTTTACTACTTAAATAAAGTAGGTTTTAAATAGGCATAATACTTTTAATCCTCAATATAATCTATTATTTACAGCTATAATTAGAACAGAACATTTTATACATTTCTCTCCTTAATTTTTCTACAGTGTAGCCCTTTTAATATGAATACAAAATCTAATTTAAATTAATTAACTAACAGAAAAATAAGTTCTAGAAGTACCAAAATATTTTCTTCATAAAAAACACATAATTGTACGAAATTTCAAAATTCGAAATATCCGAAAACGATTAAAAAATAAATTATAACATTTCTTGTCAGTAAACATGAAACTACACGAGTCAAATAAATACATTCAGTCGAAATAACTTATTCAATTTCTTACCATTCTGATCAATGACCTTCTCTACTAGATATTTGGCCAAAGCGGGGCTCCTGGCCACTTGTTCTGCGAACCAGTTGGAAGCCATTGGTCTGCAAAAGGCAACAAAACAGTAAGTCAGAATAAATATACTTTATTTGTTTATTTAAGTCATTCTTATAATAAGCCATTTTAAAAATGTTGTTGCTATAGGTATTAACCGCATGACAGTAATTAATTGGCCAAATAATCACCAAATTCAATACTGATTGGCTCTATTGCAAATAAAATCTGACTAGGTTGCCAGTGGTAGGCGATGAAAACACAAATACCAATGTCATCTTTCAAGTGTAGTTTTAAAACCACTTTAATGAGCAGCTTGAATTTGTTGTCAAGATTGTATCTTGTATAAACAAGCCCTGTTCTTTTAGAAACGTTATACACAGGTCCAATTACTTTGTCAGTCATTTTGACTTTTTAGATTCGACATTATTGGTAAACTTGACGATCTGAAGGGAAGTATTAAAGAAGATTTCAACCGAAATAAATTTAATGAAAAAACTTCTTACAAAATATTTCAAAAATATTATAATAATTAAGAGTTTTTCCCGTCTATCACCGTGAATGTGTTCTGATCCTGAATATTAATTATAATTCGTTTCTGAATTTCTTGACGTAAATAATCTTCGTCAAATTATTTCAAATTGATCTTACTATTGAGATACTAAGTATTGTTTTTCTATCCTTTATTGCATGCTTTATCTTATAGGAAATGATGGCAGTAATAGTAATGAAAATATTTTAAATACAATAAAAGATTATGATAAAACTATTCATTACACAATATAATAATTATTATTACAATACTTGTTATAATTATGGCAACTATAATATTAATAAAATCTTGAATGATTGTGATGCACACGTTTGATAACGAGTAATTTTTCTTATCTTATTAAGAGCTAATTTACTAAGATATTTATGCACTTTTAGAATCTTTTTGGTAATTTCATTAATCTGTTTAATACCTAATTTGGAAAAGCTCTGACATTGTGTTTCGTAATTGTTGCCATTAGTACCCATGAAAGTTTTTCGTATCGTATTTCTCCGCGTATATCAACATTGGAACTCAAATTCGGAAAAAAAATTAGGGATAAAAATAATTTTAAATATATGCTTTAAAATAAATTTAAAATTATATATATATATATATATATATATATATACTACATAATGTGAAATTTCTGCTCAGTAACTATTTCTAAGTTACTGATAATTTCAGTTATTTTAAAGTATCAAAACATTAATAAGAAGTCTGATTTTGATCCATAATATATAGCTCCGAAATAAAACACATTTTATCTAAGAATAATTGAGTTTTTTTAAATATAAGTCGTTGACAAGAGGAAATAGTTGCACGTAAATGCATTTTTCAGGGCTTTTAAAAATTAATTATATTTCTGAGACTTGTCAGTTTGAATGAATAAACGTTTATAAAGCCACTATTATTTTATGTTTATTCATGTAAATATTATCGCCTGAAATCTGTATTTGTTAAAAAGATATATTTAAAGATTTGAAACTAAAACTACGTTTAATGAAATCAAATGACCTATATTTAAAATAAATTTTGCCTTTGTTAGCCGTTTTGAAGAAATAGAGATTTTAAATAAATCTTAATATCTAATCTGTAACTATTTTTTTGGTTCTGATTACATTAAATAAAAAACTTAACTTAACAATTTCTTAATATTTTAAAAGAATTTAATGACATTTAAAAAAAAGAAAACAGAAAAAAGTTTCGATTGCTCCAGTTTTTTCCCCAGCTAGCATCGAAGTTATACTAACTTGTATTCTTTAGTACTGCAGTAAAATAATAAAAAAAGTATCTTTCTATCTATATTCACTTATTCATGCATACATCTTTCTAAAGTAGAAGATGAAAAACGTCTTTCGAAATAAGGATTGCTAAAGCGTTTTTCCATGATAATTTTTCATGGTTAACTAAATTAAAGAGAATCGATTTTCTTTCCACCATATAATTATCTTCTGCAGACAGTTTAGACCATTATCATGAAACTAGACTGCGCAAATAACTTATCTCGTGATGTATAATTTTACAGAATATTTATGTAATGGCTCACATCTTAATAGGTCAGTAATAAATAAATAGAAAAGCAAATATTTGCTTTATATTGCTAAAACCTTGTATATACTAATCTTTGCAAACTAAATTTAAATAAATCTGTAAAAATCATTTGGCTCATAGATTGCGAATACAAAACATTTATATTTTTATATTCTCTTTATTAATTTCAAATAAATTAGCTTAAGATAAGAGATGTGTCATAATATTTAAATTTTTCAAAAATTAGAAAAATATTAAAAATTATCATTTTTACTCTTTGTAGATATCAAAAATGTGTTCTGCACGAATAGTTTTGACATTCTGGAATTCTTAAATGAACGGAAGTACAAATTTTGAGTGTTTTTAATCTTTTTTTACTTACATTTTTCATTAAAATAAATTTATAATAGTAGTAGAATTCAGTAAAAATTCAATAATTCTCTCAATGGTTCATTACGTTAATAACTGAAATATCTGCCAGCTATCATTAAACATTCCACTATTACAAGACAATTACATCAAATTTCTTAAGTTAACAAGCATATTAACCTTGTTTATTCCATTCGGACATCTTAATTTATTAATTATAAAAGTTGTTGTTGTTACTAATGGCACTTGCCATGGACAAGCCCCCCACTGATACGGCAGCAGATTTAAGCCGAAAAGAGTTTCTCTAGTTTTTGAAGCAGCGCCAACTAGGGCCAAGAGTACGACTTAACTGCATACTCACCACATTTGCTTGCACAACCCCTTTTTATAGGGGGAGGAAGGCACAGGCACACATCTCACAAAAAGCACACAGAAGAACAACCACGCCCGAACCGGGACTCTTAGAACACGAGGAAGAAGCGCTATCTCTGTTCTAGAAAGCCAGCAATTATAAAAGTACCTAGACTAAGATTCTAAGAAGCGTAACGGGATTATTACAAAACCACAAAACTGACAGGGGTTCGTAGGTTTCTAGACGATTGTTAGTTATCTGTGGTTAAAGTTTTTTTCTCCATGTGCTTCCTCTTATTTTCAGTTTTAGCGTTTGGGAGCTCTTTTTAATTGCTAAGGCCAATGGCGAATAATTCTCCAGGTAGCAGACGAAAGCCACTAAATTGAAAGGTTACGTTGCAGGTCGATAAGAAATACAATTTTTTAAATTATAAAAACATTAAAGATAAAGAGCATTCAATTATCAAACTTATAAAATTTATCTTCCAATAATAAATAGAAAAAATTAATTACTCCATAACTGGCTATATTATATCTCATTTGGCAGGTCCTATAAAATATTAACACAAAGCAAAATTTTGATATTTCTGCTGACTGCGGAAACAAATTTTTATTAAGTCAATGTTAATTTTAAAGGAAAAATAAATCTACATAATATTCGAGAAATCTGCATAATATTCCCGAATACAGAAAGAAAACCAAAACATGTAAGGAAGTTCCTGTGCGTAACAGTATTTTAAAGACATGTACTCTCCATTTCAATGACGGTAGCGATTGAACGACGATAATAAATACTATTGATGTTTCGTTGCAGTTATCATGAAGATTCAATTTTTGACGATAATTATTCGAGTTAGTTTGGATGACTAGACCAACGAGAATATTCATTAAAGGCGATGGAGCTGTATTGGCCCCATTTTTAATGACATGACTTATTTCCTACAAATATTGGGATCTAAGCTGAAAATGGTGATGGTGATTAAGCAATTAATCGCCTTTTTTTAATCTTTTTACCTCGGTGTTTGTTGTTTCAGTTTTATACGAGATTTTAGGTGTGGAAGGGTTATTATTTATAGTTAACATATAAAAATACTGCAATCTTTTCTTGTTAAAGCAAAGCATATGCTTATTACAAATGGCGCTGAGAGAAATCTGCACAATTCTCGAAAAAGTAACAAAGGTAGAATGAGCCTAGTAAAATAGGGAAAATGTATCGTAATGCCCAATTAAGGAAACGACTAGATTGAAACTAAATGAAACATTCAAATATTAAAGAGCATCATAGATAAAGGTTTTATCAATGCTAATGTGCTTACTAAACTTGCTGATCATCTAGAAAATTTGTCATAATTTCCTCCCTAAATATTCAATTAAGTCATCTTTTAAAATAAATAAGTATGAGGTAAGGTTGATTAGTTGCCCTTAATGATGTTACATCACCAGCAAAACGGTTTTTCATATAATTTTCAAAAAATATCATTACTTTATGAACATGACTTTTATGATTTTACAAATTTATATGTGCCAATGGATCTCTGAATACTTTATCCCTTCTAGAAGTTCAAGTTTTCTTGTTTGAATAGTCGGTTTAGAGTCAGTTACATTGTAAAAAGCAACGGCACCCTATTGTTATAAAATGTCAAACAAAAGCTTACAATTCTTCAAGATACTGTAACTTTCGGAATATCTAAGAGCATTGTGCTAATGTAGCAAACCAAAGTTTCAGAAATACATTGCCTTCTTTTTTAAAAACTTGTTCTGAAGATTTAGGAGAATAATGAAAAGAGTTTTACCTGGAGAGGTCTTCATGTAGTCCCATATCTTCTGATTGTTGCATTCGTTTTCCGAAGCCCCTGGCGGTGGAGAGGGCGGCGTTCCGGAAACCCCTCTTCTGCCTGGATGGGGCAGCGCTGATCACAGCACACAGGGCAACCACAGAGAACAAAATCAACAGCAAGCGACTCATGGTTGGTAGAGGTCTGTTTGAGCCTGGAAAAATAGCTATGCTTTCATGGCGCACACAAAGAAAGAAAAAAGTAGGAATTCAAGAGTGACGATTTGTTTCGAATAGAATTTCCCTTAACGGACCCGAGTCGATAAAATTATCATTTTATCAAATATAAAATGTAATTATTTCGGAAAGAAATCAATAACAAAATACAAAATATATTTATTATAATTTTAATAAACGTTGAAATCTACTTTAATACGCTTATTCCCAATCGTAAGGATGCTAACATCTAATATCTAGCAGACTGAAGAAATAAACAATACTACTCGTAAAATTTTTAGAATTTTTAGTTTGCTAATTTAGGTTATCTCACTGATCAACTCATCGTTAAAGTAGATTTCAAGTACGGTAAAGTTATACGGAGCGAATCTGAAAACATAGATCACACTTTACATGGTTATAGGCAGTCAATCAAGAACTTTTCGACAAACTTGGTTATAATACCATGAGAAAAAGGTCATTCTACAGACATAAATAATTTATTTTGATTATTTTCTGATGAGTGAACAAAAAAGGCATGGCTATACATGGCTTAGAAGAAGAAATCTTATGTAAAGGTTCGTATCATCGATGGTATGAAATGTTTTATTTTCTTTCGGATTGCGTTGCAACTATTAAAACGATGCGAGAAATGACACACATGAAAAGTATAGTATAAATTTCATACTAGGAATTTCAAAAAACAGGAGACACTAGTTGTTTAGAAAAAATATGCCAAAGGTGATTGAGTATATACAAAATAATATGAATTGTAAATGCTAGTTTGTATCTTAGTCAGTCTAATGTTTCAATCTAATCCACTAATATGTAAGCATTAATTCATGTTTCCGATTTAGAAAACTATGACAGAAATGACTGGAGGTATATTACCATACTAATACATGTTCAGTTTCGACTAATAGTTTTGAATTACTCTGTGTGTTCTGTTAATAATCGCATGAATAATTACGATTGATGTATGGTGAAACTATTAAAGATGCATTAGAACAGGTTTCTGATCCAAAAGGTCAAGAACTATCTTTAATTATGCACGGTGAAACTTAAAAAGGAATGTTTTATGTAAGAAAAACAAATGAAAATGCAAGCAAAAGTAAAATTTACAAATTTACAAATTTCAATTAAAATTATTATTGGTTGAATAAGATTTCCCTGTATTGAAAGTTTGCTGTAAATAAATAGATAGTGGATGGATTAATAAAAAAAAGGAATACATTGAGTTGACACATAATAGAAAAAAATGGTATATAAACTGATGTAGAACAAAGTCCAAGATTTCCTCGGAATTCAGAAATAAAAACATTGTTACAAAAACATGTTATAAAAGAAATAGTCAGTTGAATTTCTGAAATAAAAAACATTAACTGTTTTTCTTTCTCTCTAGAATAAATACAAGGAGAAAGTGTTGTCAAACTATTCGAATTCGAAATATATGTGCATTTCTACACTTAAAGTCTCTCTGAGTTTTTTAAAAAAATGTATTTTTTAGAATTCCACCAGCTTGTCATTCTTATCTGTCTGTAACTACGATAACTCAAAACTTTTAGAAGCAAAGCGATAAAATTTAGTATGCAGTCTTAATTTGGAGTTAAAAGATTTCTGTCAAAAAAGAAAAGAAGTTTATCTGGATGCTTCTCTACATACATGCTAGCATGATAAATTAAAATATAGAGCAAGGTAGATAATTTAGAAAAATACAATTTGATATGCATTCTTGTGGTGAAAAGTATAGACTTTTATCAAATTCTGGATATATTAGAGTGAAAAGAAGCTATTCAAAAATGCATTCAAACTAGGGCAATATATGCAAAGTCGAAGTAGACCGCACTCAAGCTTGAAGACTGCCGTGACTTATAAGGGTTTGTTGTCGTCCTCTCTACATTACCAGAGACCTTTATATATTCAGAGAATGCTGAAGAGATAGAAGAAAATTAACAAGAAGGAAAGATGCTATACTGTCTAAGAATACGAGGAAATTGAGGGAAGAGTAACCCCACTGGTATGATTTATAGATAATTTGGAGTTAAGGCATAGTTATATTTTAATAAGGACTAACAAAATCTGATTGAGAAATTAGAAATTAGGATTCATGGGCTAAATTTAATTTAAACAGGAATTACTCTAAGCATACAATTGAATTCTTTTCATATATCTGTCACAATATTTATTAAAAATGTTATATCCTCTGAAAACAATTTCCAAATAAGGTTTTCAGATAATTCTACAAAAAATGCACTTCATTCTATTTAATATTTCAGAAGTTACGAAAAATCAATAAAAGTATTAAAATCGAAAAAAGAAAGAAAAAGAAAAACTTGGAAACTCAAATTCTATCAATAGCATGCGTCCCTAGTGACAGCATTCGTTGACTATTTCATGAAGACCATCACAGCAGTTAGTCGTGCCTAAAAAACTATAACTCCATTTGTGATAAAAAAAAAAGAAAAGAAATATCGATGCTTTTGGCCATGTCGAACAGAAAGTTTTCGACTTGTTTGAAATGAAACATATTTCATACTATTTCTTATTGGAGTAAAAAAATGGCAACACTTCTTCCTCTGTATAATTTGAATCGCCATCGTGACTAGAGTACATGAACTGGTTAAAAAAAATTTTAATGGACAAGATGGAAAAAAAATGAAATTCTAAATATCAAAAACTGAATCAAAAGTTGGAAAAATATTTCGACTGAAACTTGCGACAGCTTTCCTAATGCATATTTTGTGTTCTTTTTTAGAAAAGTGAGAAAGTAGATCTAGTATTTCTACTGAGTCGTGTTTCACTATGTTCACTCTCATGTGCTTTGCATGTACTTGAGTTTCAGTCAAGTTTTAGATACAGAATAATGTGGGAGAATTGATCTTTTTCTTTATTTTCTCGTATGCGAAAGATATATAGAGAAAGCAGTGATATTGGTCTCTCTGAAACTTTCTTTCATATTCTCTCACAAAATTCTTATCCCTCCTTTACTTATAAAAATTATAGATCTTCAATAGACAGAGAACCCATTCTAGAATTGAACAAAAATTATTTGGAATAATCTTTCAGAGTTGAATTCTCTTTTTTTCACAGCATTGTTTTTGCTGGTAATTTAGTTAAAGAATAAAAAAATTATAGATGGATGATTATAAAAATTTGCTTCAGTTAAAGTAGAAGCAATATTAAAAACATCAAGTGTATAGATTTTATCACATAACAGCTAAAATAATTTAATTTGAAAGTCAACTTCTTAAAATTTATCAAAATGACTGTATTCTGTTTCTTCACTGTATTCGAATAAAGTTTTATATTTACATTATTGACTCAATTCATAAAAATGTTCTTTTATCATAATATACTGTTCTAACTTTGCAAAAAAAGGAATAAATGCAATCCATGATTGCCTTCCAATATGCAGGACATGACATTTTAATGGAAGCTACAAGCTAAATCTCAAAGATATTTTTAAATTCAAAATTTCCAATGCAATGATATTTGAAATTCTTATTCAAAGGATTTATTTGAAGGATCTGGTTTGTGATAGCTGAAAAATGCTTCTCTTTGAACGAAATGCCAGTGATATTTGTCGCTTATTCTTTATAATGAGCTAGGCAATATATTTATCATAATAGTATGTAGCAAAGCTTATTTCGTGCGATTCACTTTTGGAGTAGAGTTTTATCTATTACTCAGTAAATAATTTAAAAAATTGATTTGTTAATATAATTTTTGTCTATAAATTGCCTCTTTTATATATTGATTGCCTATGAATTTTTATTATTACCTTTTTGCCTGTCTGTATCCATTTACTTTAATAATTACATCTAAAATTAAATAAAAGTATCAAATATATTTATTTGTGTTCAAGTAGCCAACGGTAATGTTAGTGATATTAAATTGTGGAAATTATTTTTAAAAAAAACACAGAAAACATACTAATGTTTGAAAATAAATATGCTAGACTTTGTAATTCTGTGATAAGCATTTCCTTATAATTTTAATCTATTTTGACTATAGAAATTCTATCTTTATTTAAATGCTTTAAATTATTAATGTTTTTAGCGGTAAGCACAGCATAATTTGAGAATGACACACAGAAAGGTACATGTTTATTGACACATTTAATTATTGAAAGCTACATTTTTACTTTCTTGTTTGCACTTTCAATATGGGCCTTGGGCGGAGCAATCGTTGTCCTGAATGCTCATCATCGTTATTTTCACACTTAAGAGTTTCATGCTTCGTAGTAAAAAAAATCATCTCTTGTGTATTAATTGCATGTCACTAGCAAGTAATAATTACGAGATGTTTGCATGAAGCGTTGTTATTGATTGTAGCATGAGATATTTGATGATTAATCGCTGCCATTCAGTTAGTGTCCCAATTACCAGCGTCTTTGTTTCAGAGAGACCAAAACCAAAATTTGGCATAATATTACATTTGTTGTAAACTTTAGTCAGGCAGTTGGATTTATTCAGAATATATTTCATTCAAAATTTGACACAAATCTACTTCACAAATTTACATAGTGGTAAGAAGATGAAGAATTCATTTTCCAGGGAATTCAGCTTATAGCAATTAAGCTGAATTCTTTTAATATCTTGCTGTCTTCTCATCTGTTTCAAAGTTCAGTACAAATTTTGTAATCAATTTTAAACTAATTTTATGATTAGCTTTCCTAGAAATTTTAAACACAGCTCAAAATCGTATGACAATAAATTATTAACTCGTTTTCTTGTTTATCAAATTGTTTGTCTGTTCAGTACAAATTTTGCAATTGATTACAAAAATTTCCCTAATCTATAGATAGCATCGATACAAGTAATTAGGTTATATAAGTTAGTTTAAAACTGATTACGAAATTTCATACTCATAGGGTTAAAAAGCTGAAAATTATTACTGAAATAAAAAGAAACTTATTAAATCATTTTTAAACGACAAAAAAGTACGAAATAATTTCTCCTAACTCTATGCAAATCTATAACTCCACACACCTTCTAAATACCAAACAAAAAATCCTGAAAAATTGTAAAAGTGAATTTTCAAAATTCATAGGAGAAATTATTTTACACTTTTTAATCTGTTATATATATATGAAATAATTATTAGTAGGGATTTTATGAATCACCCGTTGAAAAACTGAATTTGCATCAATTAACATGTTATACTTTCCATTTAAATAATTAGTACATCTGTACAATTCAGACTTTGACTTTAAAATATGAAGTTTGAATTATTTGGATAAGTTTTAAATTTTATATTTCCCTCACTGTTTAAAAAAAAGTATCATTATTGCTGTTACTTAATGCTACTTTGTATAGAATTCAGAATTAACTGCTTGGTTTTTGTATTTATTCTCCATAGGGAATAGCGAATGTAATCTCATGATTAACTATTTATGTAATGATTATAATAATGACCACATCCAGAATTGAATATCTAATGTCTAATTAAAGTCATAATGTAAGTATTTTTGAAGTAGTGGCACCGGTAAACACTTCAGTAACGATTATATTTTACCAATAATAACAGTCAAAAAGTATTTAAATTAACTACTAATCAAATGAATGAAAACAATTGTCCAATTATTACTTTTTTCAATTTATGATAATAATCATCAACACTAATTTTATCCATATAATCTAAATGTCTAAGGTTTCCTCTGTAATGTTTTTACCAATTCGATATTAATGAAAGCGGGAATGGCTTTTCTATTTCAAGTATTCTCTAACTGCCACTTTCTGCTAATTGATTCTGAATTCACTAGTAATATTTTGTTAAAAATGGAAAAAAATACGACATTATTCCCTCGAGATTACATTCCAAAACCATAAATAGTCTTAATGACAGCACTCATATGAGAAATGAGCCACTCTTTTAGGCTAATTTGGGGTGAAAAGATATTAATAGTGTTGCATGAGACCTGCATTTTTCTAACTTTAAATATCGCGAACATTCGAAAATGCCATAGATCAGAGTGTATATTAGGGGCAGGGCTATTTTCATTTTGGTCAATAGTTAATCGAACCTAACTAAAATTTCAGACGCTTCATACATATAAAACTAACACTTTTTATTCTTTAGTGTTATTGCATATTTAAATCAAAAACCTTAGTCATAAGTTATTAACAAGATGGCTTATACTGAAGTAGTTACATCAGGTTACCAAGGCTCGATTTCTGGATTAGGTTAGGATGAGAGACAATATTTCAGCCTCGGCTGTCAGATATCACTTTACAAAGGGAGAAAAATCTTGCAATCAAAATTGCTTTGTGCTTGTAATTAAAAATTTTTTAAACCCCTCTCGTATCTGTTTGTTCGTCTTTAGATATCAATCCACCAAAAACTTAGTTAACCCTTCATATTTGAGTGTTAGGAATGTTACGATAAGGAATGTCTAGTTTTTCTTGATTTATTAAGACTATATTGTGAAAGTACTTTGATATTTTGTTGATTTCTATATTTTGGATCTGACCTATGAATTTCAACCTTTACATTAAAATTATTGAAATTAATAATTACTAAAATTTGCCAATTTCAGTTTAAAAACCGAAATTTATAGGATTGAAATCAATGACATTGGAGAGAGATTCCGTAATTTTGAAAAATGAATGAACGTTTCATATAAACAGTGGCAGGTGTTTACATTTTGTATTAATGAATTGATTTCTCACTTGTTGATTATTTTTAAAATTGATAAATTATTCATATTTTATTTGTATGTTATAAGCTATATTATATTGAGATAAATAATCTTATAGACAATCTGTATAAATAATAGCTCATCACCGGTTATTTTATCACAAGCCAAGGACAAACCATTTTATTCTTGGAAATGAATTATTAAGCCTGCCCATAAACCAACTACCACAATTTTAAAAAGTTTATTATCATGAAATCGGCATAGCTCGACTGACAATAAGACAGCCATTTATCTTATAGTGTGTTCAAGGGTTTCGAAATAGTGTCTCATTTTGAAATTTTACATAGTTCGTGTCTTTGTGAGCCGCTTAAACTCCCCGCAGCACTTCATCAGCTTTAGCGACACACTTCAAACCCATGCGCTCGGCCATTTAATAGCAGCCCGCAAATGGATCCTTTGTTATCGAGAGACGACCCCGGACGGTTTAAAGCCGCTCGACACCTTTAAAATCCTCTTTAGGAATGTAAACCACCGACCATTTGTAAACTGTAACTGCAAATTGATTGAGCACTGTTTGTTAAGTGGTTACAAAGTTGGTTGCCATGGCGATGGCACGAGTCAGCATCGCACCTTTTCTCCGGAGGCCTCCCAAATCAGCATTTTCCGGAAACTTTTCCGTTTCCTCTTCTGTTCCAAACGCAACTAGTTCCTTACAAACAAATTTGGTCTTTCCTCAGCTGTTTCCGCGGGAGATATTTTTGTTCCATTATTGCAACTGTAATCTGTCAAAGTTAAGTCATACATTTAAATTCAATGATTTGATATGCTCCTAATAAGACAGTTAAAAATGTGTATCTTTGTAAGTCTGTTAGAAGTAAGCAAAACGAAGCACAATCTGGTTATTCATCGGACAACAAAATAACATTTACATTTTAAAATTAAGTTGAGTTATAAGTGTTTAATGCGAACCCCTCCAGAAATACGAAATATATTGAATTAATACTATAATTCATTCCACAAATATTTCTGCATTACATGGTGTGAGGCCTTGAAAAGGTGCAGATATTCATGTATGGTGATACTTTATTTTTTTTCTGGGCTACATCAAACTGCAAATGTTTGCTGTGAAGCTGCCAGCTGATACCGTCGAATATAAGACAGAATACCAGCAGGTTTACAAAGCGAGATATCAGAGATGTTGGGATAAGTTGTTGTTTACACAGGATCGTATCGCCTTGATAATAATTGGCAATTTTCCAATCAATTATGCTTTCTACTTTTGTTTCACTTTCTCTTCGTGCAAAAATTACATTCTTTTATTTATTTCTTGATTTATATAGATTTAAATTGATTTCGTTTTTAATATGATCAAATGAGATGCTGATTAAAAGTTGGCATGGTCTATTATTAATTCGGATTTTAAGTATTGATAGTTTCGTTGATTAAAATGTTTCTCGTTGATGGGGATCCCGTTAAGAAACTAAGCAAAGAGCTATTTTGTAATAATTTTGAATTATAATCAGATAACGGAAATGACAAATAAGAATAAAATCTACAATTTTACGCCACATAAATAAAAGGTCATCCTAACCTTGATTGACTGATTTACAGGAAACAAATTTCGAGTCGTTCTAACTCAAAACTGAGACTCCTTGGGCAATTTGTAATGGCTTTTTGGTATGGAAAAAAAGATGCAAATAAACTCTAAATTAATAGATCGTCCTTTTTTTAAATTAACATTTTCTCCAGTGCTCTAGAACTGAAATTTTCGATGTTTTTTTAAATGTCACCTTGACAATCAATTCCGAAAGAAAACTGACAAAATGTAGTCTTAAAAAAATAAGAAACAGTTTGGATGTAAAAATTTTAATTAAAACATCTCGTTGCGGTTTTAATAAGTTAAAGCAAGTTGCGTTCAAGTTGATCTTGCGTCCTAAAGCCTTTTTAGTTTTAGTTTTTGTCTTTTACTTTAAAAAACAAATCATATTTCTCAGAAAATAGGTTTTTTTCTGTTAGATGTGTCCATTTTCTTTCATAAACTTGGAACATGTATAAATCTTAAGATAAAATACTATACATAACTACTACATAAAAGTTATAACATATCAAACGATCATTAAGTTTCATTAATTTTTTTATATTCAAGTAGTGTGTTTACTACTTTTTAAATAGTTAAAGTATTATAAAGTTAAAATGCATGTTTTAATATTACTATCCAGTAAAGAGAAGAAAATCTCTGATATTAATGAAAGAAATTATTAATGAGAATTCTTGGACTTCATTGCATAGTTAAGGATAAGAAGTTTTATGTATTTTATTCATGTGTTTTCTTGCATACAATTATGCATCAAAATGCAGCTAATTTAAATAGATTTTTATGGTGAGTCGTATTTTGTACTTTATATATCACATTAAGAGTACTAAAGCCATAGATGCAAATCAAATAGATATTTTTAAACTTGTAATTCTGATGAATGACAATATAACTTCTGAATTCTACATATAAATATTCTTTGGATTTTTTGTTTTGTTTTTAAAGTTATAGTCATTAAATTCGAAACCTATAAAAAGAGGTGATCAGAAATTTTAATATTTTGAGAGCTTCTTTAATTAGGTGTGGATATCGATAGAGAAGAGGTATTGTCTAATACCGAGAATAATATATTTTTTAAGCATATATTATAAGAGGTAACCTAATGATAAGGTACAACAGGACTGACAATGAGCAGCATTCTTATTATAGTACTGATTATAAGTAATATTTTTTCAATGTAGCAGAGCAGCATTATGAGTAACAGCACATGGAGAAGTTCAAGAACAAATATTTAGAAATTTTTCAATTTAAGTTTGAAAAAATATTATATACTATATTCATCTTTCAATAAATAGCTTTTATACAATGCAGCTGAAAAAAATAGAAGAAAAATATAAATTTATCGTGCTGAAATTACATACAATTCTTGAAATTTAAATAATTTTGCGTCATTTTATTTATTTGTTTATTTGACTGATGATAATTGAATACCTAAAACAACAAGCTTAAAGAGATCAAGTTAGAGATCATTGTAGCTAAAAACACGCTTTGTTGTGATTAGGGGGCTACATCTTGCGTGAAATTTTGTTTAGTACAAGGTCAACTTTCCTTCAATCGATTTTAGTCGGCACCACCACTTGTTTTTCTCCTATCTCCCCGAAGCCCAACCTCAATCACTACAGTGAGGACGTTTTTGAAATCTGCTGTATGACTGTTGTAGTTGGAAGAAAAAAATAGTTAATAAAATGCTTTTGCATACTGGTTAAAACACAAGAGAGTGTTAGTTACCTCACGATAAAATTCCACTTAAGTAAAAACGCGTTATCTTTTCTTAAAAGAAAGTGACTAAACCACGAAAGTAAAAAGCGCATTCCGCTCGGCGTCTCGCTGGAGCCTGAAACGCCCCTCATAAACTGGATAAAATGACCTTGTAAAGTCAAGTCGCATCCTCAACAGGTCGCTTGCCCCTTTTGCTATTTTTAACCCTGAAAAAGAAATCGACTTTTACGAAGGCATGAAATCTAAGTTCCTGATTTGCATACAACATTCACTCCCTTTATTATCTCTCCATTTTCATAAACCCCCGCTGGTGGGGGGTTGGGCCATTTAGAGGAAACGTTCTTCCCTTATCGGGTTTCTTTTCTTGCGGAATTTATTCATGGAGATCTTTTCCTCGGAAGAGATGTTG
This sequence comes from Argiope argentata, assembly GCA_026289955.1. Taxonomy (NCBI): domain Eukaryota; kingdom Metazoa; phylum Arthropoda; class Arachnida; order Araneae; family Araneidae; genus Argiope; species Argiope argentata. Next base: position 923,460 of record JAOUZG010025094.1, on the reverse strand, counting down.
GTCATTTGGTTGCTTTTTTTTTTCGGAAGAGATGTTCATTTGGTGAACTTATAGTTTTCGTATAATTAATGTCTCCTTTCTGTAACCAATTGTTATTTCCATTGTAATTTCGTTGCTAAAATTGGATTTTAAAAATGAGTGAATATCAAAAGTTTTCAAGTGAAGATGTCAATGGAAAGTGAAATATAGAGCAGCGTCAAGAAGTAGAAGAATAGATATATAAGCTCTTGCTGCTGCTGCTACTGCTGTTGTTGTTGATAGGCACTTGTCATGGACAAACACCCTGAGGTAGTCAGTGATTTAACCCTGAACAACGTATCTTGTTTGTTGTAGCGTCAACTTGGGCCAAGAGTACAACTTTTTGCTACTCATTCATCACGTTCGCTTGCACAGCTCCTTTTAACAAGGGGGGGGGGCATTCACCCTCCTTAAAGATAGACTACAGAAGAACAACCAGGCCAGAACCAGACTCGAATCCAGAACGTCCGGATCACAGGGAGGACTCGCTACCCCTAGGCCAGGACGCCGGCATATAGCAAGTTCTTGGTAGAAGTATTAAGAAATACCATAAAATATACATTTATATCACACTCTATATCTATATATGATGAAGAGGCGAAAAAATAAAACCACGCCATTAAAAACCTTTTCTTTTGTTGATAATTTCATTTCAGGTCTATTTTGCATGCAATTTAAATTCCAATGATACAATGAAATTTAAAAAAATATTGTCATGTTATTTAGAGTGACTAATGTAATTATATACAGTTCTGCAATTGCCAAAACCTAGATATAGAGACTTTTTTGAACCTCAACATCTAAATTTCTCTAAATGGAAAAAGTGTATTTTTTATTTAAAAAAATTGTGACATAAAATGGATCAAATTCGGCGAAAGATTCTAACTATTACAAATGTTGATATAAGGAAAGTTTTAGATAAAAAATATGTTAAACTATTGATTATATGTCAATATGCACATCTTCGTGCATGTAACTTGTTAAATAAAAAAGCAAAGAATTAACGAAATGAATATCGTGGTGGAAGGTAATCTCAATCCTTTTTTATATCTTAAAATATAAATTTCGAATAAAACTCACAGCCAGCAATAGTTTATCTAAGGAGTTATATAGTTTAATTTTTTCGAAAGGAGTCAGTTAAAATAATTTTAAATTATCCATTTTCCATTTTTTCCTAACTGTCTAATTTTTCAAATTGTTTTTAACTTTGTCGTTTATGATGTAAATTAAATGGAAGTATTGTAATGCATGCATTGCTTAGTAATAACCAGTGCATTTATGAAAATGTATAAGGAGTAAATACCTTTGTTGAGAGCATTCTTGCTGGTTATTTTCATAATACAAATGGGAAACTGCGACATACGAAAGTATATAGAATATTTCAGAATGTGTAAATATGCAAATTTTTGTAGTATAAGTAGAACTTTGTTAAGTTTATTGATGTTCTATTTAAAATGTGAGCGAAATTTTAGAGCAAGCAGAAATGCTCACGTGCCGACTCTGAAAAGGGAGATCTGAGCTTCAATGGCATTCACAGTTCTTGCTCAATGAGCCTAATTGTTTTGCAAGAGGGAGGTTTGATAAGAACATTATTAGGGAGTAGGCGGAGATGTTTTGGAAAGTCTTCTCCCGGTGGTTTGAAATATTTATTTTTCCAGTTGTATTTAAGGTTTCAGTATTATTTATTTTTTCGATTCCTACTATTAGTTCACTCTCCCTATATATACACTGAAGTGACAAAAGTCATGGGATAGCAATATGCAAATATACAGATGGCAGTAGTATCGCAGCGAAAAAGTATAAATGCGCAGTTCGTTTTCCAGAGCTTTCATTTGTGTTCAAGTTATTCATGTGAACAGGTTTTACGTGATTTATGGCGGCATGACGAGAATTAACAGACTTTGAACGTTGGTTGTTGGTTGGAGCATTCCATTGCAGATATCGTTAGTGAATTCACTATTCCGAGATCCACAGTATCAAGAGTGTACCGAGAGTATGAAATTTCAGGCATCCCATCCCATCATGGACAGCGCAGTGGGCGACCACCTGCACTTAACGACCGAGACCGCCGACGTCTGTGTAGAATGGTCAATGTTAATAGACACGCAACACTTCGTCAAATAACTGCAGGAATCAATGTGGGACGTACGAGGAACGTGTCCAATAGGACTGAGCGGCGAAATTTGTCTTCCTTGGGCTATGACAGCAGAAGGCCGACTCGAGTGCCTTTACTGACAGCACGACATCGCCTGCAGCGACTCTCCTGGGCTCGTGAGCTTATCGACTGGTCCCTAGACCAGTGGAAAACCATGGCGTGGTTAGATGAGTCACAATTTTAGTTTTTACGAGCTGATGGTAGAGTTCGAGTGTGGCGCAGACCCCACGAAGCCATGGACCCAAACTGTTCAAGCTGGTGGTGGTTGAATAATGGCGTGGGCTGTTTTTACATGGCATGGACTCGGTCCTCTGGTGCAACTGAACCGATCAATGACTGGAAATGGTTATGTTCAGCTGCTTGCAGATCACTTGCAGCCATTCATGGACTTCACGTACCCACACAACGATGGGATTTTTATGGATGACAATGCACCATGTCACCGGGCCAGAACTGTTCGCGATTGGTTTGAAGATCATTCCAGACAATTCCCGCGCATGATCTGGCCACCTAGATCGCCCATCGAGCATTTATGGGACATCATCGAAAGGTCCGCTCGTGCCCAAACTCCTGCACCATCCACACTTTCACAATTATGGACGTCTCTACAGACATCATGGCTCAATATTCCTGCAGAGAACTTCCAACGACTAGTGGGCTCCATGACACGTTGAGTTGTTGCCCTTCGCCGGGCAAAAAGAGGACCGACACGATATTAACAGTCATCCCATGACTTTTGTTACTTCAGTGTACAAGGTGGCCAGAAATAAAACACCCCTACTCTGACCTCCATGGATATCGAACTACTCAGTGTAAAGGCTCAAAATTTTGTACACATACTATTCAAAATATGGGGAAACGGATTTCACGAAAAAAAAATTAGTTCCTGAAATCACCGATAGGTGGCGCTGCACAACTGGAACTATGATCAAAAGACACAAATAATAATAAAAATTAAAATGTTTATGCGGAATGGAATGCTTCCATGCTTCCTTTTTAATTTTTCTGCCCCTTATGGAAAATAAAAATAGTAAAGAAGCTAGAACTCCCGTTGTAACTGCAATTTCATACTGTAACCAGAAAAATTTGCATAAAGCATGGTTAGAAGCCATGTTAAAAGGTGGGGAATGTCATTCTTATTAGTGATGGCTGTCACGCTGCCAGAACGCGCTTTGCTTGTGAAGTTGTTTTACGAGAATAAAGGAAATGCTCCAGCAGCACTTCGAGAGTTTCGCCGACTTAAGGATTTGCGTAAGGGACCATTGCTTCCACAAGCTCTCAGGAGAATGATCGCTCGATTCGAGGAAACTGGACATCTTGGAGTTCAGCCTGGTCGAGGACGCAAACCGGTTCGTTCAGATGTCGTTGAAGATGTTGCCACCGGTATTGTTGAACAGTCAATGGATAATGTTTTAGGCTGCAGTAGTGCACGTGCAGTGTCACGACACTTGGGTGTTCCCTATAGCACAGTGTGGAACGTACTCAGAAAAATGGTGCATTGTTTCCCGTACAAAATCCGCCCTAATCAACAATTGCTGGCCACAGACAGGGAGATGCGACTGACCTTTGCATTGACATTTCTTGCTAGAGTTGAAGTGGATGCATCGTGGCCGTGGCAGATTCTGTGGAGCGATGAGGCCCATTTCCACCTCAGTGGAACAGTGAACACCCATAACTGTCGCATATGGGACACGACAAACCCCCGTACCTTCCAAGAGATTCCACTCCACTCACCGAAAGTTACAGTCTGGTGTGGATTCACAGCCACATTCATCCTTGGACCGTTCTTTTTCGAAGAGGTTACTTCCAATGGCCTTGAGACATGTACCGTGACGGCCAACAGGTACAAAAGGATGCTCGAAACATTTGTTGTACCCCATTTGCAGCAGCGCCAATGCCTTGGCACCATTACTTTTATGCAAGATGGAGCACCTCCACACATTGGACTCCCTGTGCAACAGTTTCTTCGCCAACATTTCACCACTGACAGAATAATCAGTCGCGCGTTTCCGACAACTTGGCCATCTCGTTCACCGGATCTTAATCCGTGTGATTTTTGGCTTTGGGGACACTTAAAAAACCTTGTTTATCGAGAACGTCTGATAACCTTGGCAGATTTGAAAGAGAGTATCAGTCTGCATGTGAGAAGCATCTCAGATGACCAGTTACGATCCGCAGTTGAACAAGCTGTCCACAGACTTCACATTTTACATCTTCAGGAAGGGAATCATATTGAGCAGCATTCCCTGCATCGATAACGTCCTTGTTTCATGTATGCTTGGTACTTTCAAATAAAATGTGTTTAAAACGTGTTTTTGTGTCTTTTCAGCATACGTCCAGTGGGACAGCGCCACCTATCGGTGATTTCTGGAACTAAATTTTTTTTCGTGAAATCCGTTTCCCCATTTTTTGAATAGTATGTCCACAAATTTTCAAGCCTTTACACTGAGTAGTTCGATATCCAGGGAGGTCAGAGTAGGGGTGTTTTATTTCTGGCCACCCGGTATATTTATATAACTTGTACAAATTTTCAATCGTTAATAAAATAGTTTTTATACATTTACTCAAGTTCAAATATTTTTTTTAACTTGTAGTGGATGACACTTGATTTTAATGCAGTTTTTTGAAATATTAATCCCTTAATTAACTTTAATTAATTTTTAATATTTTAAATAGAGTTTTAGTAGTTTGTAAA
>JAOUZG010025094.1:878684-908592 GCA_026289955.1 Argiope argentata | reverse complement strand
TTAACTTTATTAATTATCCTGTAAATAACTGTAAATAAATTTGTTTGTGCTGTCTTCAAACAAAGTCCATTCAATCCGAACCCGCTACGCTAAAAACGTAACAACTGGTGTCAGGAGTGGGGTTGAATGGTGAAGACTAGAGCGATGGAGGAAGCAGATAAAACTAAATTTGAGCAGCTTTTTGCTTTCATTAAAGAAATGAAAGAAGGGCAAGAGAAGTTGGAGAAGAAGATAGAACAGAAGATAGAACAAGGCCAAGAGAACATGGAGAAGAAGATAGAACAGAAGATAGAACAAGGCCAAGAGAATATGGAGAAGAAGATGGAGAAGATAGAACAAGACCAAGCCAATAATACAAGGTGTATTGTTGAAGCAATCAACACCAAAGTGGATGCTTTGGAGGAAAAGGTTCAAGAGAACGATACGAAGATACGTAATATTCAGCAGAGTTTTGAAGAGAAATTTGAAAAAGTGGATGAAAGATTTAACGTATTCGAACAAGAAATTGAGAGGAAAGTTGAAGAAAAATTGAAGAAAATGGAAGGTGTACAAGTAAAACCAGAAAAACAATCCCCGAATGTTCGAGAACCTGACATAGCTCAACTTGTGCCTGTTATTCCTAGATCAAACATAAAAGTGTCCACCTACGACGGAAAAACATCTTGGCAAGTCTACAAGACTCAATTTTCCATCGTCGCAGAAGCCAATGGTTGGGATCCAGTCACGAAGGCTCGTCAACTGGCTGCATCACTACGGGCTGAAGCTGCTGATATTTTGAGAACTGTTCCTGAAGATCAACATCTGGAATTTGAAGCTCTTTCAAACGCTCTGGAGTTGCGCTTCGGAGAAAAGTGCCTGAAGGACTATAGCCGTCTTCAGTTAAAGACCCGGCAACAACGATCGAATGAAAGTCTGCAAGAGCTTGCAGCAGATGTAGAGAGGCTCTCCCATCTTGCCTTCTCCGACTGTCCTGCCGAGGTACGGGAAACACTGGCCCTGCAGTATTTCATAGACGGTGTGAGGGATCCAGAGATACAAAAGTCCCTGCGAATGGCTGAATTGAAGGACTTGAAATCAGCTTTGGTTTACTCAATGAAATTTGAAGCCGCTCAGCAAGCTTCACGGAGGGATCGCCACTCAGTAAGAGGTGCTGCGGTTCAAGATGAATCAGATTCATCTATGCAAAATCTGACTGAAATGATGAAAACAATTTGCCAGTTTATCCGGAAAGGAGATGATAGGCCCAACAAACATGGCCAGAGTACTGTGAAATGTTGGAAATGCGGCGACGAGGGCCATGTTCAAAGGAATTGTTCAGCCCGCTTAGATAAACGGGCTAAAGATCCTTCTCAAAACAACCAGGAAAACTAGATTTTGGCGATCTCGTGGGGCGCAGGTTGCCAGATGAAGAAAAGCCCCATTTTGGAGTTTTACAGATATCTTCCAGAGGCGGTGGTGAAAATGGTTTATTTGTTGAAGCCTTCGTCAACGGAACTCCCTGCCGAATGATCGTTGACACCGGAGCCAACGTAACAATCATGCGAAGAGATGTTGCAGAACAACTAGGAAGGAAAATTCTCTGGACACCGCCCTGCGTCACCCTCCAAACGGTCACTGGTGACAAAATCCCGATTATTGGAAAAATGAATATTGTGATTAGATTTGGGAATGCTACTTATGACCATGCCGTTTACGTAGCTGAAATTACAGATGATTTTATACTTGGACTGGACTTTCTGAAGAAATATGATTTTGTAATTGACTTTAAAAATAACTCCCTGCACTCCACATCAGAAGTCGTGACTCTTTTTCATCTAGGTTCTGGAGGACTAAACACCTGCCATCGGATTGTTGCTTCAACAGACTTTGTTATCCCAGCTAGAAGAGAAATAATTTTAGAGGGATCTACTGGCGAAACGGAGAATTTCCGGTTTGGTGTTGTTGAGTTTTCGATTGACGGGAGTCTTCCAAGCCGAACGATGGTAGCCTCCAGTCTTGTAGATCTCTCCAAAAAGAATGTTCCCATCAGGATTATCAATGTCAGTAATAAATCAAAATTAATCAAGAAGGGCGAAGTTCTAGCTAAATGCTCTCCAGTTACCTGTATCGAGAAAAATCCCTGCTTAACATCAAAGGAGTCTTCCAACTGTTTGAGCCTGGAATTACTTAAAGACACTGAATTGAAGGAGGAGCAAAGAGTCGATGCAGGAAGAGTTATTGATGAATTTAAAGACTTATTCTCTCAAACATCTGATGATGTTGGCAGAACCAAGTTAACGCAACATCGAATCAATACTGGAAATCATCCTCCTATACGACAGAACGCCAGAAGATTGCCATTTGCCAAAGTGGAAGAGGTGAAAGATTTGTTAAATGACATGCAAGAAAAGGACGTCATCGAACCTTCGTCTAGTCCTTGGGCCTCTCCCATCGTTTTGGTCCGTAAGAAAGATGGTTCTACAAGATTCTGTGTAGATTACCGGCGACTGAATGACATCACGAAGAAAGATTCGTACCCTCTTCCCCGAATCGATGATACACTAGATACACTCTCCGGGAACGAGTGGTTCTCCACTCTCGATCTGAAGAGTGGATACTGGCAAGTGGCGATCCATCCTGACGATCGTGAGAAAACAGCGTTCACAACTGGAGGACATGGACTGTGGCAATTTAAGGTCATGCCTTTTGGCCTTTGTAATGCGCCAGCAACTTTCGAACGCCTAATGGAGTCCGTTTTAAAAGGACTTACCCCAGAAGCTTGCCTCGTTTATCTTGATGACATCATCATAGTCGGACGGAATTTTGAAGAGCATCTTTGTAATTTAAGAAAGGTTCTAGAAAAATTAAAAGATGCCAACTTGAAGTTGAATCCATCTAAATGTCGTTTGTTCCGTCATGAGGTAAGCTACCTTGGACACATAATTTCTGCAGTGGGCGTCCAAACAGACCCGGAAAAAGTGTCAGCAGTTAGAGACTGGCGTCGCCCTGAAAATGTGCATGAACTTAGAAGCTTCTTGGGACTCTGCACATATTACAGGAGATTTGTTAAGGGGTTTTCATTAATCTCTAGACCACTACACAGGCTGACCGAAAGCAAACAAAAATTCTTGTGGTCGGATGAATGTGAAAAGGCATTTAACGACTTGAAAGAGGCCTTGACATCGGCTCCCATCCTGTCCTATCCTGATCCTGAAAAACAATTAATCCTGGATACAGATGCAAGTAATGAGAGCGTTGGAGCAGTATTGTCTCAGGAAATCGACGGCCACGAACGTGTCATCGCATATTGGAGCAAGTGTCTTTCGAAACCAGAACGAAATTATTGTGTCACCAGGAAAGAATTGCTCGCTATAGTGAAGGCCGTGGAGAATTTCCATAGTTACCTTTATGGAAGAAAATTTCTGCTTCGAACGGACCATGCATCTCTGACTTGGCTTTTAAATTTCAAGAATCCGGAGGGTCAGATAGCCAGATGGATACAGAAACTTCAAGAATACGACTTTGAAATTAAATATCGTAAAGGGTAGTTGCATGGAAATGCAGATGCCTTATCAAGAAAGCCCTGCTCTGAGGGTTGTCGCTATTGCTCCTCTGCTGAAAAGAAATATGGGCTTGTTACACCAACTGTGCGCCAAATCGTAGGAGCCGTCCCACCTCAATCTGATCCCTGGAGTGATGAAGAGGTTCGCAAAGAACAAATAAATGATCCTGACATTAAACCGATTATGGAATTTATGGAATCAAACAATTCAAGACCTGACTGGCAGGACATTTCAAGTCTCAGTACTGGAACTAAACGTTATTGGGCTCTCTGGAATTCACTCGAAATTAGAAATGGCATCTTGTATAGAAAATGGGAGTCCGAAGATGGGAAGTCAGTTAAATGGCAACTTGTACTTCCCCGATCGAGGATAAACCAAGTTCTGAAGGAGTTACACAGCAGTCCTGCAGGTGGTCATTTTGGAGTCATGAAGACAATTCATAAAGTACGGGATCGTTTCTATTGGAACAACTTGAAAGATGATGTTCAAGAATGGTGCAGAACATGTGATGACTGTAACGCCCGAAAAGGACCAAAAACACGCAGTCGTGGTAAGTTACAGCGGTATAATGTAGGTGCACTATTTGAGAGAATCGCCTTTGACATCTTGGGACCTCTCCCTCGGACGGACAATGGAAATAGAAACATTCTAGTTGTTATGGATTATTTCACGAAGTGGCCAGTGGCTTATCCAATTCCTGATCAAGAGGCGACTACTGTAGCAGAAGTCTTACTTCAGAACTGGATTTCCAGATTTGGAACACCTCTTCAGCTTCACTCTGATCAAGGGAGGAATTTTACTTCTGCTGTATGTCAAGGACTCTGCAAACTCCTTCGAATCGACAAAACTCAGACAACACCTCTTCATCCCCAATCAGACGGCATGGTAGAGAGGTTCAATCGTACTATTCTAAATAACCTCTCTCTTTTCGTTTCGAAAAACCAACAAGATTGGGATCAGAAAATACCCTTGTTCCTGCTTGCTTATAGAAGCGCGGTTCACGAAACGAATGGCTTCACACCATCCAAGATGCTCTTTGGACGGGAACTCCGACTGCCCTGTGATCTTCTGTTCGGGTGTCCACCGGATACGCCTTCTTCGCCTGTGGATTATGTTCAAGACCTCCAGGCCCGTTTAGAGGACGTACACAGGTTTGCCAGAGATCGGATCAACATAGCGACGGAAAAGATGAAGACCAGGTACGACACGAAAGCCACCGGACATGAATTCAAGGAAGGTGACAAGGTATGGTTCTGGAACCCGATTCGACGAAAGGGACTCTCTCCGAAGCTGCAGTCTTCCTGGGAAGGCCCTTATACAGTCCTGAAACGACTGAATGACGTCGTGGTTCGAATAAGGAAGTCACCGAACTCAAAACCAAGAGTAGTACATTACGACCGGCTAGCCCCTTATTATGGTGACTTGTCAAATACTTAGTTGAAACCATGGTTTCCTTATTTATGTAAATATGACCTGTATATTTGTAAATAGTGTTATTTATGTTAATTCTTTTTCAATGATTATGTCTGTAATTTAGTGTGTATGGAATTGTTACTTTTGAGTGCCTTCTGCTCGGGGTCTGTACTGCCCGGGACGTGCAGTCCTTGAGGAGGGGGCAATGTTACAAGCGGGCGAGCGGCACGAAAACTCGCCAAAAATGGTGACGTTGGCGTGGAGCCTCGCGCCAGCTTGATTGGTTTGGCGAAAGGAATAATCTAGTAGCCGCTAGATTGTGCGCGATGTTTTGAGAATTGTCACGAGACTCAGGTGCACGCGCTTCTCGGCTATATAAGGACGAGTAGCCGGCGTGAGTTAGTGAGTTGCTATAGTGATTTGATCGAGTTAGTTGAGAGTTTGCTCTGAAATAAAAAGCGTCTCGCTGGACTAAAGGATTTGTGAGCTTTGTTTGCGTTTGCTGTTAAAGCTGTGTTATTGAGCTCGCTGCGATTTACTGTATCTGTGCTGTACGATATCTGTTTTGCAGTCTGTTTTTATCGTGCGTAAGACTTGCATTTACGCTGTAACTGACTGTTGACTGCTGGATTGTATTTATCTGAAATTTTAACTTTATTAATTATCCTGTAAATAACTGTAAATAAATTTGTTTGGGCTGTCCTCATACAAAGTCCATTCAATCCGAACCCGCTACGCTAAAAACGTAACAATATGTATTTCCATAAACGATTCCATAAGCAGATTGTTACCATCATATAATAAGCCACAGTGTTTTTCATTCTCTAAACACTAAGCACAATCAAGTGCATATCAAGAAACTATGTTTCATTAATATCTATGACCGCAGCAGGTTTCTAAGGCTTCCAGGGCTAGCTGGAAGTCATAAACACCGGAAAATACCTTTACCCGCGAACCCAATGAGAATTCCTGGCGGAATTGAAACGGCTCTTTCGGGATGCCATTGACCACGGCTGCTCGCGGCTCTTCTCTTCTCGGACATCCCTGGTCATCGGTGTAAAATCTCATTGAGAGACATTTACGAGACGATTGTAAGCTCTTTTAAACTTGCTTTTGTGTGGAGTTTCTTGGATAAACCCTTCTGATTTATTATTATATTTTCTAGTATTTTTCGCAAAATATTACATGATTGCATTACTTGGATGAAATATTCGGTGCGTTCCACATGTAAGAATATTTATTCTGTGCTGATATTTCATTATTAAAACGATAGGAGAAGCAGTTACCTAGCAGAACAGAAGGGTTTATGTAATACTGAAGAGTATTCTTTTCTAATATTACTTTATGCACTATTTATGTAATGTGATATAATTACTCGTTCATTGAAGTAATATTAATATTAGAAAGTATCGAAAAAAACTAATGAATTACTAATGAAATTACTAATTTTATTAAGTTAAATGAAGGAAAAAAAGCATTACTATCAGAGCAAAGCATTATTTCTTTGAATAAATCATTTTAAAGAAGTTTAATAATTAATTATATTTATTCAAATAATTAAAAATTTGATTCATTTTCTTATCATTAATTTATTCCTTTTATCTTTAAAAAAATCCTGCATTTTCTAGAATTCTTACTTTTGTCGCCAAATCTTTACTAAGCCAGCAAATGATTAAGTTTATCTCCCGGATCATGGGTGAAAATTCGATTGAATGGTTCAAAAAGCTCGAGATTTTGATGAATCCTCGATTAGATCTCCACGTTCCAGGCAACCCTGACTTCGAAACACAAATGTTTAAAAAATGTACTGTTAAAAAAATGTATGTCTGACTGTCACAAAATTAAGTAAAAAACGACTTGAGCTAGACGGTTGAAATTTGCTATAAAGCCTTCACACCAAAATTTCATATATCTGCACAGATTTAACATCTATAGCGAAGAAGTTATATAAATTTTGAGCCAAATCCAATAAAGGGTTGACTGATTGTACTTTCAGAAACACAATCAGAAACATGAAACCCAATGACTTAAATATATAAAATTTAGTACTTGATTTTATAACCTCAAGTAAAATTTTGTATCAAATTTGTGCTTCTACCGGTCGATAAAAATGTATCTAAGACACAGATTCAATTTTTGGCAATGCCAGGGATTAATCGCTAGTTAACTCGCCAAGAATGGCATAGATAGATTATTAATGTATTCATTGACAACCTTGTACACTAACAACTCTCCAAAGAATTCATTCCAACGCTTATTATATAATAATCAAACTTTGATATCATCAAGGTTCAAATATTTCACACTTTTACGAATGACATTAAATGACCTCATGTGATGAAAATTCAATTTTGAAAACTTTAGCTTTTCTTTCAGTTGTTGCTTCCAGTAAAACGTCATTCTCACTGCGTAAAACAATAAGCAATTAAAGGCATTTCTTTTTGTAGTATGTCTGTAATGCTAGGTTAATGGAGTCCATTATGAAATTACTTTGATACCTATAACAATTAATGTCTAAAACGGACATATTCTTTACTAATAAATGTTACCGTACTGGAATTTTAATGTTGAAAAGGTGTCATTAAACGAAGTTCTCAACTCGTAAGAATATTTTAGAACGGTTGGAAGTTTTAACTACCTTTTTCATTTCGATGCATTCCACATTCATTTGTGAATGAATTCAACCGTTTAGTAGGAAAACAGCTTTCAATTCTTTTATTCGATTTGTCATTTCGCAGTTCAGTCCCGACGACATTCTATTCGGTGGCCTCTTAAAATGATTGGTTTTCTCAAAAGCCTCATCATAAACTCGAAAGTGCCTTGCAGTGCCTCCAGAGGATTTTAAAAAGAAATAATAAGCATAATGGATTTGTCTACTCTGTGAATGCTCGAACGGAATCGTTCTCGTGGGCTTTCTTCCCCATTTAGATATGGATAAGTGATTTAAATTTATATATTTTTAAAAGAGTCTTGAGAATATTAAGCTGATTGTCTTAGCCAGAAGTAATGAAAATTTTCAGGCGATTAAAGTTTGGGAGATATCCTTTGTTTAATTCAAACAAGGCTAAACACTTAGCATTAAAGTTTGGTTATAAAGTACAAAACTGAAAATTTCTCTGGAAAATATTCTTGTTATTTTTTCAAAAATATATTTATACAAAACGTTTTAGATATTTTGTATTTCTAAATAATTCTTTAATTAACTAAGAAAATTTATAGAATACATTTTCTATTATTATATATTTTAAAAGTTGTTTAATTGTTATATTTTTAATACGCCATTAATTTTTGTTTGCGGTGATAAAAATTTACACATTTTTTATTGTTTAAAAAAGTTTTCAACTGAATGTAATTTTATTGACAGACACAGTTGTTGTCTCAATGTTGCTCTTCTCATTTTCAGGCTTAGATTTTTTTATCATTTTTCAAAATCAATTAATATTTGTAAATCATTTAAAATTAATTTAGATTTGATTGATAATTTGATAATAACATAACTGATTACAAAACTGAAAGGAAAGTTTTAGAAAAATTAACAGCATTATAGTATTTATAAATTTAATGATACTATATATATCATTAAGTTTATTTTCCAAATACATTTTTAATACATATGATTCATTATCTCTGAAATACAATTAATTTTGTGTTGTTGAAATGACTTGAGTGAATGCATATCAAATACAACAATCGATATAGTGCTAAATAGTAAAAAGCCTTACTTGTTTCATTGAGAATTATTTAAAAATTAAATTGAGAATTTTATGTTTTTTGCTTTAAAATTAATAAGAACACTAAAATCAACATAGTTTATATGTAAATATTTTTTCGTTTAAGAACTTTTAAATGATTTTTTATTCCTTAAATGCAATTATTCTTGAATTGTAAAATTGGTGATAGACAGTTCTTATAAAATGCATGAGGGATATAAAATGAATTCTTATAAAATCTTGTGTTTGGCTGTGAAACATTTAAAAATAAAACTAAGGATTTCATCGTTTTGTTTTAAAATTAGTGAGAACATTTTAAAATTGATACAATATCTACATGAATAAGCTCAAGAACTTTTAAATATTTAGGATTTGTTATTTTTGAAATGCAACTATTCTTGCTGTGTATAGGGGCATGAGGAAACGCTAATTAAATCCATCATAGATATAATAAGAATTCATAGAACATCTTACATAAAACGAAATTAAATTTAAAGACAATGTTTCGAATTTAACTGCAATTCTAACTTCTTCACCGCTTTTAAATATTAGGTGAACTTCTCGCGCCTGAGTTGCTACAGAAACAAAATAATCTGTTGGATTATGAGAAATATCCATAACTTTAGCCTTTAATTGTCATAATTTGCCATTACAGATTTTTCACTTTTCTCAGAAATGCGGTGGTAATTACAATGTTTGACTGCGAGCTTCTGAGCGAAACTTTATTAAGAGATAAAACTCATTTTGAGACGAATGAGTAGAATTTCCCCGAATAATTATGTTTAAGATTACGGCCTTCCTCAGATTGCAAGAGAGTTATTTCCGCATTTTGTAAATCAAAAAGGAAATTCATAATTACTAACTGGTGTTCTTGGCAATCTCAGCAGATGGCGAAGACGATTGAAAATATTGGTTGGTAGATTGAAATTTTAATGGGGAAAAAATACGAAACAAACATCAGCGATTTAGAGATTACAGAGATGGATAAATGCATTTGGAGTTACGAAATAATTTGAATTAGAAAAATAAATACAATTTTTCGGATATATTAGTATCAAACAATGAAATACGAGCTTCATTAGCAAATTGTTGTTCAAAAACTCAATCAGAAATCAAGTTTTTACGGTGATTAAGGAATATTTAATTAATAATTTTTAATAGAAAAATACGTGACATTATGCATTTATATTGTAAACTTCTATTCTAAAATGGAAAGATTATCAAGATAAAGTATTTTGGTAAAACAATTTATTTTTAACAATTAAAAGAAAAGAGTTTATGCTAACAGAAATATTATTTTCATGAATTATCAAAATCATTTGATCAAGAAAGAGCAACAAAAAGGCACATAGACATATGGCAAAAATAACTGATCATATCATTTATTATATAACTAGACGTGGACTCATTCTATGCTGTATTTTTATATTCTTCTACTTTTTCATACGCATAGAATACAAAGAGTATTGTAATAGTTTAAAAATTCAGCCATTTTGGAATCTATTCATAATATATTCATTTTTTTAAATACAAGTGAATACTACAAAATATAAATAAAATTTGGAATATAGTTTTAGTATCTAAAGTATCCGTGGTCGAATTTTAAATCAAATTCTCCAACATACTGGCCTACTGTCTGTCGTAGTAACTCTCATGTATTTAAATTATAATGTTGACCTACTGACGTATTTCCAAAAAAAGTGTTTTTTGGACTCAAGGTGTTCACAATTAGGAAAATTCGTGAATATCTCGAATTTTTTGAAGATTACAATACTTTATCTTTGTAAACTTTGTATAATATTGAATAATGTAATGATGCTGACTTCTCGGGGTTGGAAATAAAGAGTCATACTCTTCGAGATCTACAAGTTGATAAATGTGATAATTTGTTTCTTAAAACATAATTAAGTGCATATGAAACCTAAGAAGAACAGTATCAAAGATTCTATTATCATATGAGAGCATGATGTTATTTTATTTTGAGGATTTTGAAGCCTCAAAATGCGTGGACAACCAATTGGTGATTTTATTGCTTTAAGGCATCAATTTTTCGCTTTTAAAGATATTTGAATAAAATTGCAGAAGGTTGTCACATTTGTCGATTCATCGCCAAAAAAAATCATTAAAAATAGAAATTTAATTTGCAGTTCAAAAGTTTAAGTCAAAGGTAACATTGTTATGTCTTTTTTTGTGGTTGTTAATATATTTTTATCATGTGAGAATATGGTGTTGTATAGATTTAAAATTTTTGAAGGCACAAAATAGACGGGCAGAAAATTGACGATTTGTCGCCTTCGAGTAATCAATTTTCCGATTTTAGGGAAATTGGAAAGTGGTAAAAATGGTTGTCATATTTGGCGATATATCACCAACAAAAAATTACAACTTGCTCCAATGTCCGCCATGTACCCGATTCTCGATATATCGACTCATACTTATTCTATAAGTCCCATGATTGCTTCAAACTTGTTTAAATTGGCTTATAACTTAAATTAATTAAGACAAACAATGCCTTAAAATAATTCTGCTCTCGCATGATAACTTGAAATTTGATATTGGAGATTTCATTTTTTTATTATATTGAGTTCGTTGAGGAGCTTTTTTACTGTTAAATTTTTGACAACAGTTTTCGTAGTTGAAAATTGTCCAATAACTTCTTTCGGGGCTCATACATTACAGCCTATCTGACGCAAATCTGTTTAACATGTCATCGAGTTGACATAATTTCGAATGCGAAAAGAGTTGAATATAATTTAATTATCCGGTAAAAAAGTTAGGAAATGAATTTTAAAAGCGCAATAGACTTATTGTTCTTTCTAAACAAAAACAAAATATAGAATGAAATATATCCGGGATAACATATGCATAACAAAGATATAGAGTGAATATTTTTTATCAATATTAATTATACCTGCTATTTTAAAAAAGTGCAACAACACTTATTTACAGAATCACCTCGCATTTATCAATTTTTTAAAAACTTTTTTGTTATTTTCTTCAAATTCGAGGATGCGATTCATACAAAAGCGCTAAGATTTAGAATTTTCGCTGTAATACTTCAATTGTATTCAAGTTCCTTAAAAAGTATAAAAGAGGGATATATCATTATTTTTATATAACTGAAAACACTTTAAATGACAAATGTATTTAACTATAAATTTAATTTTTTCGAAAATAGTTTCTAATGGTTTTTAAATTATCCTTATTTTATTTAAAATCAATAGAAGAAATTAAATAGGACTATATATTGAAATTATATATTTAAATCGGTAGGAAAGATCTACAGAAAAGAGGTATATGAACCTCTTAAACTTCTAGATACATATTTGATGTACTAAAAAAGGGTATGCTCTTTTATGCAGAGATATGAGAGAACTATAACTTGAAAATAGTATTTACTCTCGCCGCTTTTCTTTCGGATTTGAATCCATCCGGTCTAACATTCTTGGGTCCTTTTTTGGGATGTGGGGTCTCTAGTTTAGTAATATAGCTCCCGATTTTTAAATATTGACCGTTTTTGGAATCCTACCAAGAAGTTTGATAGAATATAAAGAAAGCCTTAAAGGAAATTTTTCCAACAATTCAAATATTAGAAAGTTTTTGCAAAAGCTTTCAGAATAATATTAATATTAAAACGATATATAAAATTGTGGAGAATAGCTGCAATTTTCTTTCGTTCTATATTTCATTATTTTTTAAGCTCCTTTATTTGATATACGATTTGTATTCTCAATTACAACAAATTAATTATATTTACAATTACAATTCACATTTGCAGATATGATATAAATACTACATTCCCTATATAAATTTTTTTTAGTTAATTATATTACAACTCACATTTATTTTTATGGTAATTCTAATAATGAAATACAATTAATTTTTCCCGGTAATCTTATTTTAAATTTTTCTAAAGAAAATTGATATTCTATTTATCACTATATTCTGCAATATATTCCAATATCACTATATATCAAAATATTTGATATTTATATAAAGTAATCTTTTTGCATCGTTAGACACTTTTGATTAGAGGAACATTCCTATATGAAAATTGATTTTTGTCCTTGAGAGCGATCGAAAGTGGGTCAACGGACGTTACTGAATCTCAAGATTCCCCCCAAGCGGAAGATTAATCTAAAATTAATTTAGTTGTGTTCGCTTTTCTAGCAACTATTGAGCTTGTCGTCAGACATGTCCATCTTTGTTTCCTCCTCCTCAAAACTGTAATTAATAAACGTTTTCTTCCATACTAATTAGACAGCGAGTTGAGATGATGAAATGCTGCCTCTCCCCCCCCACACCTTTTCTACCACTCGTGGTTGTCCGATCCAATTAAACACTTCCCATGCTACCGAAAAGGTCGTTGTCTGGTGTTTCGGGACTGTCAAACATTTTGATGAGCCTAACATCGTGGAAGACGAGAAAAATATGAAGAAATTCAGACGGGGTTAAAACACTTGAAATCATCTTTGAACTTTCTTTGAAAGGTTAAATTACTGATACGCACTTAAATGATTGACATTTGAAATATCTTTTTTTCTTCTGAAAAAGGAAGACGAGTTTTTAAAAAAGACAGTTTTTATTCTTTTATAATTGTTATGGAAAAGAAGTGAGGGTTTAGTTGCTCAGATATTTACCAAATATTTTCTTTCCAGGTATCAAATTGTCTTCTTTAAGATGCTTGAATAACTTTTAAACTTAGTACGGTATCCATTTTTATAAAAGCATTTTCACTCAAGGAAAGTACATTTTTTGGTAATAAGTAATGTTAATTATCTTTTATATAAACCGTATTAAAAATAAATATAAAGTTTAAATGCATAAAATCAACCAAAAGAAAGCAATGATGAATACGGCCTGAAGTCGTTTTCGAGGGTCAACCTCAGGCAAGTATTCAATCTAGGAATTTTATTTTTCTTCGAAGAGTCTGACTTTCGTCGAAACTATTAACTCCTCGTGGATCGAAAATCACAAGAAATTGAATTTTTGGAGATAAGGAGTTTCATAATAATATTGTCTTTAATTTTGCGATACTAATTCTTATTATTGTGATACTAATTATAATTTTTGTCTTATTATCGTGATACTAAATATAATTATTGTCTTACAATTGTGATACTAACTCTTATTATTGTGAAACTAATTGTAATTATTGTCTTATTATTGTGATACTAGTTTTTATTAGAGTCTTTAATTCTGTAATACTAATTTTTATTATTGTCTTTAATTCTGTGATATTAATTTTTATTATTGTTTAATTCTGTGTTATTAATTCTTATCTTCAAAAGCTTCAATTTCTTGGGATTTTCGAGTCACGAATTTTGGACGAGAGTCAGATTCTTCAAAGAAAAAAAAATCCCCGATTTTAATCCCTGTCTGAGAGTGATCCTCGAAAAAGTCTTCAGGCCGAATTCATCATTTCTTTCTTTTGGTCCCTTTTTTGGGTCTAAAATTAACATTCATTTCTAATTGGTTAAATTCATTTGTGTTTTAGTGGTAGCAGCATTAGCGCGCTCTAAATGTAATGCATCTTTTAATAGTTTGGTTCCATAAATATTTATTTTTAATTGAATTTCATAATAATTGCTTTGAGGTTGATAGTTTCTGGTCTTTTATATGTAGTAATTAAAAAGTTTGATCATTCCTTATAAAATTTTTCATTATAATATCTTTAATCATTCATTACCCTCCAAAAAAAAATTTCTTAAGCAGCTTAAGTGAGAAAAACAGAAAAGGAACAAAAAGAAAAAAATCCGAGGAATGAAAGTAAAGTTTTGATGAGAGGGGTTATAAGAGGGGGATCAGTTGGCCACGCTCCAGCCACATCTACCTCTAAGTTGAAAGGAAGAAAGGACTGATGTTGATCTTGAAATAAATCATTCAGTTGAGTGTGCCGTGGGTTTTCATGGCCTGCGCGCTGAATAGCTCAGACATGCATTTCTCTTATTTGTTGATTAATTTTCTGTTTTCGTTTCACTCTTTTATTGCTTTTATCCATTTTCGTTGATCATCGAACTGTCAAAATATAAAAAGTAAGCCATCAAGATTTAATCGCGGAAATCCAGCTTTAAAAATTATTTTCAAGGGCTATTATTCAACTCGAATGTGAGAGACGCAACAGTGAAAAGGGTTCCATTTTAGATATCTTTTTGAAAGTTCTTTGTTAAATCTATGGCCAGTTAGAGATGCACTCCTAATAAGAAGGTAGAAAGCAGGAAACTAGACTTAAGAAAATGAAATCAGAGTTTATGTATTTTAAGAAAGGAATTTTTACTAAATTTAAATATTTTTATATTTATTTTTAATTTCTGAAGCGTAGGAACCTAAAATGCGCATAACTTATAATCTTTGATGAAATTTAAATTTAAGAGAATAGAAAATAATTAATTTAAAGAAAGGGGTTAAAGAGAAATCTTATTCAATTTAAACTTCCTTACGGAATTTTCTTCTTTTATGAAAATTTACTATTTTGAAATACAAAATATGTCATAAAATTCATGAAACTTCAAGAATTTCTAATAGAAGAAATAATGTGAAGAAAAATTGCAGTCTCAGCGAATACGACCGGATCGACATTGGATTTCCCCCCATGATTATAAAAAAGGATTCCAAAAATAAGCGAAAGAGGGATTATCACACTTCATTCTGAAATATTTAATGCAAACCAAATTTAAAAAAAAAAAACACTTGTCTCGATATGGATTAGTCGTTTGATGCTGCCAGCACGCTATCGCACCCAATCCAGCATTGGTGGTTACATTTTCCAACAATATTGATAAAACCAAAAGCGTAGCATTGCGAAAGCTTCATACGAATTGTGTTGATAGTTTTATAAGCCAAATAACAACCTCCGGACACGAGGGATCACTAGTGGTCATGTTACGAGGCTAAAGACCGTAACGTTGCGAGTTTTGTGCTATTCAACTTTCTCCAAAATGGTTACCCATGATCTTGAATAAGACACCCTCTACTGGCAACTAAAGTCGTTTGTCGCATTATAAACAACATTCAACATCACTAACAACAACTCATACACGCTCGCCATATGCTTGGTGCAAATATATCATTAGTCTCAACACCGACTCACTGGTAGGAGAGTATGTAGTGACAGCTTCTTATTATATTTAGTTTGATATTTTGAGAAGAAATGGATGTAGGAAAATCCTCCACGACGAGGTAGATCACCCTTGAGCGAAAAACACGTGCATTTGTATGAGGCAACATGTTTGAATTAACCTCTGAAACATCAACGAGATGTAGCTATACTAATGAGAATTATAATTTAAGAGAATGACAATAATTCTAACTTCTTAGATATCTGGAGAATACCGGCTTTTCGTTGGTTATAACCGGCCGGTACAGATGAAAGACTAAATCATGCTACATGGATTCTGTCCCAAATAGAATGTGTCGCATAATGATTGCCGAACATCATGCGGATGGAGGAAGCCCTCTTTTTATTGTATCATGACATTAATACATAAAATAATGGCATCTGGGCAGCATCAAATTCTTATGAATACGGACTTGCATTCTGCTTATGTAACATGTAAAAATTACTAAACATTTTAAAAATAAAAGCTGATAAAACATATAAAATTAATTCTTCTTAAAGCAACAAAAAATAGAAAAATGTGATTTTTCTCTCTAGTAGTTGGTATATAGAGAATTAAAAGTATATAGAAATTCTCTAACGATGAAATATTATGCAGTTCCTTTTTATGAACTCTGAGACACTTCTAAAAATTTTGTTTAAAAGAGAACAGATGATGAGAAAGATAACAAATAAAAGAATAAAATTCGCAAAACAATTAAAAGTTTTAAAGTAATTAAATGCTAATTTTAAAAAATTTGCAGTGAACAGTCTGTAATTTTAACAATTTAAAAAGGCACACCCAAATAAATTCAGCTTAATTTTTTAATCTGAAAACATTATTAAATTTAAAAAATCGGCTGAATACAATTAAAAAGGAATAGTATCACTTAAAGTAAACTGTATTATGCTATTTAGGCACAAAATAAATGGTTTTTGTTTTTTTAAAAAATAAGTGGATGGAACTTATTTTTCAAAAAAAATTTAATGTAGAATCTATGTAATTAATAGGATAATTTTAGCAAGGATAACTAAATAACTAAAAGAATCCGTTATACTGTAACATGATAATAATTTACCATATTCTTTTTGGGAAATGTATTCAATTTTAATTTTCTGAATATTAAGAAAAGAAAATTTGAGAAAAAAAATCGATATATTTTAAAATTATCTCTACATTTTAAATTCTATGAAACATGAGTGTTTCTAGCTCAAAACTAAAATTAATAGATTCTTTTTCCAGCAGATGACTGCTTCTCAGAAAGCTTCAGCTTTTATTTTAAAAATAATAGAATTCTTCGTTATAAGGCTTAATATTTATTAAAGTTATTGCAACTTTAAAAAGATCACACGTTAAAATTTTTTTATAAGAATAAATTATGTAAATTTAGTTTTGTAGCAATTACTGCGGCACCTTAAAAGATAATTTTAATAACAATAAAGAAGTAGAATTTTTATAGATGTGATACCGAAAATATCCATAATCTATTTAATTAAGAAGTTGTATCATCAACTTGAAACATTAGACACTAATTTCCTGATAAGATTCTTAGATGTTATTTTAAAAAATTGCTCCCTTTCATTCATAAATGAATAATTATCTGTGATACCTCAAATTATTTTTATTGACTTGTTTGAGAGCGCTTTTTTATTGCAAACATTCCTGCATTAACTAGAACATTTTTGATAAAAATTGGACACCTGCTAAAGATACTGACAGTTTTTGTTGGCAACACAACAATAATCAGACGATTTCAAAAAGATGTTTACTGAAAAAAAAAGGGGGAAGTCTTTTCCACTAAAGGTTAGGATGGATGATGACCTTCATAAAGACGGCGTGGATCTGACATCTTGAAGAAAACGATTTTTGCTTTTTTCACTCATTAATCGATAAATTTCAGTTTAAACTAGAAAAATGGAAATAAATAATAAATAAAAGCTCATTTCTGTTGAAAGCGTGATTGATTAAGGAATTTCATCTCAGTGAAATAATTCCTTTTTTTTCGAAAATGAATTCGAAATAGCGTTTTTTAAATAAATAACATTTAATTCTTACATTATAAAAAAAATCTGACTAATATTTTTATTTTATTTCATCTCGTTTAGCGTGTATTGGAAAAGTACTTATTATATCGAATTATAAATCGAATTCCACCAGTTACACTGTTTTAATGAATAATCGAATTCCACCAGTTACACTGTTTTAATGAAGTTAATACTCGTACTTGATCGAGTGAAAAGCATCATTGACAACTTTGCATTTAATTTCGGCATCTTAAAAAAGGCAAAAAGAGTATGACATCACAGATAATGTTAAGTACATCCAAGAAAATGTATGTAGTTACCTTATAGGTTTATGTATCATCACAACACTGACTATGATATAAAAAAATTATGATTTTTCAAAACACACCTTTATATTCATGTAGATAATTATCTTATAGATTTGAATAATTTAAATGCAAAAATATCGTAGTCATACAAGTTAACATTTTACGCACGTATCCATTAATAAAAATTTAAGTTATGTAGTGATTAGAATGCTGGATTTTTTTAAAGCCAAATATATTTTTTAAATTTTAAAATAATTTTTGCTATAAATTTTTATTAGATACTTTCATAAATTTACTACAATTTAATTTTTGTTTATTGTTTATTTAATAATAATTTTTTTAATTTTATCATCGGAAAGTTTGATATTGCCGAATTTGATATTAAATAAAATTTAAGAGTGATTTTTTTGTTAAGATAGGTTGTAAATAAATGGATATAGTTTAAATAGTAACTGTTTCATTGCAAAAATCACATAATTATAAAGATAGAGAGAAAGAAACAATCTTTTCTTAGAATCAATCTAAGTCAAACTGTTTTTTTTTACAAAGATGTATAGCTATTATAATATAATTATATACTGAATCTAAATTTAAGAAGCTTTTGCACTTGCAGTCTTGATAATTGAAATGTTCTGCTTTTTATTAATTAATAATAATAGATTTCATAAACAAAAGCTGCTTGTTAGATACTATTTGTTTTTTCTGTTTTAGAATCATAAATAACATAACATTATGCTTAGATCAAATGTGCTGATTGACTTTACAACGTACCTCTAGATAAGCAAAGATACACTCATTATTATTTCATATTATTACATAAATCTGCTGTTTATTTGAAGTTTTTCTTATTCCTAGTGTTTTTGAAATTTTATTCATACATTTGGCTCTAAATAAAAATTATAGCAATAATAATATATAGAAAAATATTTTCGTATGTTATGATCTTTATATCGTTTAAGTGTCATAAAATAAAAATAAAAATGTTTTATGAAAAAAATTATGCTTTGGTTATTATCTTTCCAACTTTAAGCATTCGGAAAAATTAAAAATATTTTCGTGTAATTCAAAAAAAAAAATTAATTTCTTTTAAAGAACTTGAAAGAAAAACATATTTAACTGCCTTTACTTCAATTCTAATGAATTACAGAAACAGTAAAAATAAATTAATATTCTCATTCAATACATTATTTTTTATTGGATTTTTTTTCAGCTGCGAAATTATGAACTTCAAACACACACACACACACTCTTTCCACGCCTAAATTATATTACATTTATACTTAAAACCACCTTCCTAACACCTCTTTAAAACATTCGCGAAGTTAAAGTTCATCAAAGGAAATCAGTTTTTCTATCTTCGCTGGAGAAATGTGACTGGATTTTTTTCCCTCTCATTTCTTGTACTTCTTCAAAAGCAAAGTTTTATTTCAGACATCTTTTAACAGATTTCAAAATTGAAGATGTTAGTTTTTTTACTGTGACTGAGACTAAAAGAAAAATAACGAGTTTAAACCCTTCGACATCTTTAATATTTAACATTTTAAAAGGCGAAAGCAGTTTGGAGAACTCAATGAGTGGTGCGGAGGGGAAACGTCAAAAAGGGGCTGCAGGCCGTATTTCTTTTATTTATTTTTGAAAGTTTTTTTTAAACTCTCTTCTTCTCGTTTTTCAAGAGATGTGAGGTTTTTTAAAGGTTAAAAATCTGCATTAGTGAATATAATTATGTTCCAACTCTAAATTAAGGAAAGTTGCGTTTTCTATGTATTTAATGATCCATCGATAAGATTTATGAAGAGTTTCTTTAATTCAGAATGTAGTTGGGTAAAAGAGTCGTTTAGTTATTATTATTTTAGTAATAATGAGAATGTTCATTTCGTTATTTTTTTTATGAAATGCAAGTTCTAACTCGAACTTTAAAAAGGTGAGATAATATGTTAAAGCGTTTTCCGTTATATCTTTTTTGAGGTATTATTATAATATAATCAATCTTCTTTTTTTTCAAAATTAGTACAATAATACATTCCTGAGAAATTAAAATAATCAATCTTTACTTCATTAGATAGTGATTAAACAGACAATCATGTAATTTTTCCAGGAGATGACATTTCTTCAGCTTTATTTTTTTATTTAGCTAGTAACTGAATTTTCTAATTATTTTAGTCGTGCTTTACATTGATCTGCATTACATCATACATTCGAAAAATTAAAAATTTATTTAAAGTATTAAAAAATTAACATGGCAGTAAAAATGAAAACCATTGAAAATGTAAGCATAGTAAATATATAACTTAACTATATAATATATAACTTAACTTATTTAATATATAACAAAATAATTAATGAGAGGATATTTAAAAACTTAGAGACGTAAAAAGAAAAAAGTATATATTCTAGAATTCAGTTTTTCGATTGAAATAAATGTAGTAATAAATTGTCTGTACGCTTCGGTTGTTTACTCAAACAGTCTTTGAATGCATTGCTTAATTTTATTTGAGTATCGGCAATGTTATCACATTCAAATAAAAACATCATCTCCACCTCTCCACTCCCCCCCCAAATAAAATCGGAAAGTTTGCGTGTGCCTTGCATGACAATGATGAGCAATATTTGCGAAATATTCCTTTTTGTTCTGATTCTACCAGTTTTATTGAATCTATTGAGCGATATTTATCATTAATACAAAAATGTCTAAGAACCGAAAATGATTTTTTTGGAGGGGGGGAGGGTTCTTTGATCAATTGAAAAAAAATCTAACACAAAATTGTACAGTTGATTGTAGCTATATTCAAAAGATGAACAACCAAATTTCATTGATTTAAGTCTGTTCGTTTACGAATTATTGCGTTTTCATACATGCGAAAGTACAGTCGTTATTGAGGGTAAAACCTGATACAGATTAGATCCAAACTTTGATATGAGTATAAATTTTAAATACAGCAAATTTGGGACAAATTTTATCTATACATTTAATTCATTACATTTTGTGGTTATCGTGTTCACTTATTTGTCTAATCAAAACAGACAGAGTTCCACTGATTGGATATCATTCGGAATTCGGGAGATATTTACAAATTTGATGTCATACATTTGACTTTAAACAATATAGTTTTTGAGTTCTCAGATATGCAGAAATCGAAAAATGTATCTATCTGATACATTTTATGAGGTCAGGAGGTTTGGCGATTGATTACATTTCTTTATATTCATGACACACAAAAAAAAGTGATAAGATTTTTAAAAAATTCAAAGAAAATATAAATAAATACTATAAATTAATGAAATAATTTAAAATAAAGCAAAATACTTGCCAGGAAAAATTAATATTGGATTACACATCTGAACATTTGTTTAGATCCATCAAAATGTTATGCTCACTTAATGTTCTAATTATCACGCTAGTTGCTATATTATACCTAACATTAATCTGATTAATTATACCCGTTCATATTGCGAATAAGTATTTCTGTAATCCTTTCTAAATAAAATGGAAACATATCAAAACTATTTTTAACTTTTCTTTTCGGTTAAAATTCATTATTATTTTATTTTATTAATTAAGATCCCTATGCTAAAAATTATCCTCTTTCAATACTGCAATCAAATAGTTTTATTTGTCAATTATAAAAACATTCCAAATGAAAGGAAAGAAGGTAAAAACAGTAGCAATTCAAATAAGGCACAATGAACAGTGTGTCATTTAGCTAGAATGGATGCACTCTTTTTATTATTAACTTTAAAAAAAAGAAAGAAAAAGGGTTGCAACGAACTCAGAAATAGTAGAAGAAAAAAAAGAGCCATATAAATGCCAACAAAGCTAATAATTTCTTTCCTAAACCTTTTTTAGGAAAATATTCATCTATTTTTTAGGAGATAGATGATGAAAACCTAAATTAGTGCAAATGGTAATTAAATAATCAATTAGCATGTTAAGTAATGGCACTTCTCGCGTTCTTCACTTACAACATGCCATCTATTGTCAGCTGGAGGATTTGATAGAACGACTTAAATCAACTTATTTCATTGATAAAGGTAATGCAAGGAAGCTCACTTTCGAAATGTTCTCTTTCCGGACGAAATAAAAGAAATGGCGAAACGAAGTTTTAGCTAATAGAACACGACCAGCGAAAAGAGTGGGAGCGTTTCTTTATTCAAAACAAGTCTTGACACATTTGCGTATAGAAGGGAGAGTTTCTTTCATTTAGAACAATGGCTCACTTCTACAGATTGAATTACTGATTTTTATATCGCTTTTCCTCTGCGCATAAAATATTCCTCGGCGAACTTTTTGGAATTCGGATTTCGAGAGAAACATGAAATAGCGAGATGTCTTTTGTGGATTTATAGGTTTATCTTTGCACGAGGAGGCGTTTGTTAAAATATATATTCCGAAGTTTTATTCAAGATATTCAAAAGGGGGGAATTTTCGTCTCTTACTTTTTGGAGAAGTATAGAGTTTCTATTTTTGATATTAGAGAACATGAATGAAAGTTTTTTTAAGAAATATTTTATGAGAAATTCGGTTTGGTGAATCAATGAATATTTTACAATATGTTAATCGGTTCTTTTTGTACTTAAAGTTTTATCATAAAATTGCAAATCTAATCTTTTGCTAAAATTTGGAAATCCTTTGCGTTTGAAAAGGAATAGGAATTGAGTTCTTTTAAATTTGAAAAAAAAGCCACTAGGACCGTTAAAAATAATTATGCTATTTCTCGGATGTTTATTTAGTATAAAAGTTTTATCTTTACTGCTTTTTTTTCTATACTATTATTTTTAAATAGGCAGAAGTTTAAATTAAATATCCTTTTTTTTTGTTTGTCATGTTGGAGAATAAGTATCCCATATTTTAACTTTAATGATTTATTTTTTGTATTTAATAAAGTAATTTTTGTGCCGAATGAGTGAAGAAAATTTGAACATTTTATAAAATACACACAGTTAAGTTCCTTTAACTTATTGAGAAAAGAAAGTACTTAATGAAATATTAACCCTCTAACGATGTTATTTTCTATAATGCTTAACCAGTTCTAAAAATATGACATATTATTGATTCAACTGAGTGTTTACAGAATAATGTTTAAGAGCAATTAGAGTTTGTTTCAGGTTATAATATCTGTCAATGATTTATTTTTTAGTTTATTAGATTAAGATTACAATATTTTAATATAGGAATGACATTCGACGAACGTAGGTAAGAGGCTAAAATTTTCAGAGTAGAAATTCCTTTTCTAATGTAAAATTAGTTGTTTGCCTATTTCTTTGTGATCAATTATATAAATAATTATTTTCATATCAAGAAAAAATTAATCAATCTATTTTCTGTATTTTATTAGACTATTTCATCTATTTAAATAAAGAGCATTGAACAAAGATTTTTCCATAACATTCCCTATCTAACTTTCTAACATCTATTAATTTAGATTTTTAGTCATTAGAAAGGGTAAATATGCAAATAAACAATGAAAAATGTCTTTTCTACTTAGAAGAGAGAAGACATAACGTTAATTGTCTCTTTTAACAATCAAAATTCTTATAACTCTCCACTGGAGAAAAATTTATTTTGATTTGATTTAATTTGGCAACTTCAGCAAAATTGAGTAAAATATGTAGAATGTTTACAATTTATAAGGATAACTAAGAATAATGTGAAAGAATCTCTTATTTTAATAATTAAATTGTAAATTGCAATTATAATTAATGAAATTATAAATTACTGTTGTAAAGGGCAATTATTTTCTTAAAATACTTGCAATTTACAGTCATCATTTCCCCCTGATTCTCCAAAAACGAAATTGTCAATCCATTGTTTTCGTACATCCCAATCTCATTCTTCGATTTCAAAAGATTGTAACTCGTTTCATATTTTTTTCAATTATTATCGGAAATGTTTAGTTGAAGGCAAAATCTGTAGCCTCTATCTTTGGATATATATGTACATCTTTTGAGATATCTGTTAATCCGACTGGTTGGGCTTTCTTTTGATTAAATTTTTAAGGCCTAATTTTATATTTAAGTTCATTAAATTCACTTTGGTAGTTTCTAAAAAAGACAAATCTCTTAGTAAAATATTTCCATCTAAAACTTATATCTATGGGTAAATTTTCTAATTTCCCATTGTATTTCAAAGTTTTGTTACTTCCTTTTCTGACTCATAATGTGAAATGTGCAGTTCATAAGTAGGATCTGTCTTGCTAAGCTTTCACTAAAGCAAGAAAACCTAGCTAATAATTATTTGTTGAAATTAGGAAATTTATCTGGATTTTATAATAATAAAATCCATGGTTGAAAATTATGTAAAAAGTATTTTTAAAAGCAGAAATCTGCAGAAAAATTACTGATCAAATTAATTTCGATATAAATAAAAAAATTAAATTTTAAATAGTGCAAAAATTAGTTTTATATAATAATATTATCGGAAGATTTTGTAACTAAACTTTGTTATTGAAGTTTCTACCATCCAAAACAAATCTGTTTCAAATGCAGTAGATCTAGATAAAACAATATAGTTTTTAAAGAACCAGTACATATTCATACACACCGTGATCTTTTTTACTTTCTCGTATACGTAGAACACCCGAAACTATTGTAATCGTCAACAAATTGGAACTCAAAATTTTCTCTCCTCTGTAAGTCTCCCTGATGTCGAAAAACCCATGTTTGGAAAATATCCTTCTGTCTTTCTGTTTGTCTGTGACAAAAATAACAAAAATGCTTCTAACTAGATTAATTAAATTTCATATACGATCTTTACACCAAATTTGTAGATTTCCGCCGAATTTTGAGCAAACCTCTCACATAAAGTCTGTCTCTCCGACTGTTCAAGGACATAATCAACATCCATAGTTTAAGTCATATCAAACACTCCGACCCGTCTGTAGGCATACGGAATAAACCATAAAATTGAATTACCGTAGCGCTACAACAGCAACCCTGGCGAGTACTGTGGTTGAGTCCTAAAGACCATCACTAGCCGCAGTGCAACCTTTCCTGAAGGAAGCACGTCCCGTCATCGATGGGAAAAGCCTAACCACCACCTATTAGTGTACCCTCCATGGTGGAACGATCCAAACACCCTGCAGCAAGCATCTCATCCTCTGATCGAGGTGTCCCTTCGGTGTAAACATCTTTGAAATTCTTTGAGCTAAATAAAACAAACGGTAGATCGTCTGTCTATCTGTCTGTAGTTTCAGAAACATGTAAACGTGACAATGCAATGATTTAGATATAGCAAATTTGGTATGGGAGTTTGTGATTACTAGCGTAATTTTGTATCAGTTTGTTTTCAATCAGTGGTCAATCTGAAACACAAATTCAATTTTGGGATACTATTAACAGCATGGCAGGTATTAATCAATAAGAGATCACATGATAGAATCAGTGAAAAGTTCTTAATTCATTCCAAAATTTAATATTCCGTAACTACTATGCATCAGTGGGGACAGTTATGCACACCGAGATAGCATCTTTAAAAGAGAATATACGAGAATATTTTGGGGGAACCATTTTTACTGATTATAATAGTAGAGATTTTCCCTTTTAGCTTTCCCAAATTAAAACAGTAAGGACTAATAGTTTTAGAGTATTTGAATAGAAAGCGTTAACAATATGAACCAACCTTCATCATTGAATATCAAGAGATTTTCTTTATCAGAAATAAGTACGTTAACTGAAATAATTAATTAAATATTTTTCAAGTTTATGGCTGATACCACTTTTATGATCAGATACGAAATCATGAATACGAACACTAAAGAATCTTAATAAAACAGGAACGGACGAAGGGCGCTTAACTTTACTTCAGACGAAAAGGTCAATCGTCTATCAAATCAGAGAATCGAATTGCCTTCGTTATGTGGACGTGTGATTTAATTGAAGACTGATTACAATTAGGAACTCCGGTCAAGACGAGGGGGTGTGCAAGACGACGTCGTTTGTAGCCTAATTGTGACCGCCAATAATCCAGTCAATACGATTGACGGTAATGATGTCCTTGCAAATTCACACGCACATCCGTGCAATTTGCGCACCTTAATGAAGCCTTTCGTCTTATGGTCACTCTCCGCAGTTGGACATGGGTCTGCCACCCATTGCTTTTATCAATAAGCCCTTTTGATTAACAAGTCACATGGGGGGAGAACAGTTGCACACTACAGTAAAATATTATTTGATTGAACTGTCACTTATCTATATACATACATTTCAGAGTTTCACAAATCAAATTTGCTATATCCTGTTAATTGTCTTTTTTTACTCAACCTTCTCATGCATATCCTGATAATCCTTTTACGGCACTTGTGTGTCCCATTACTGACATTTTAACAATATCCATCTCATTTCCTTTACAATCCAAAATTCGGTACTGATGGTTAAAAAGTATCATTAATCTTCATTAACAGTCATTCGATGTTGTTGTTTTTATCATTAATGGTAAAAAAGTATAATTGAATATCAGCATCAGCGGATGTAAATAAATATGAAATATTTGCTTATTTTCTTAATAATTTGATCTTGCTTTTTTTTCTTTTCAGAAATAATCTTATTTGATTTTCTTCTCTCAAATAAATTTATGGCTTTCTCTTAAATAATCTTGATTAATAATCATATCTCTTAACTTGTCTCTTTTTTAAATAATGTTATTAGATATTTTCCTTAATAATTCTATCTTTACTTATTCTTCCTTATATGACATTTGACTTTCACAAATAAAATTGTGCTCTTTTTTTCAATAACATTATGCTTATTCATTAAGAAAATCTTAGTTGCAATCCTTTTTGTTTAGTTTCCGTCTCTTTAAGTAATTGTGTTTGCTTTTTCTTAAGTAATGTAATGTTTCGAATAATATTATAAAATAAAATAAAGCTTTACATGATCTTAGTTTCAGCAAATATGCTTCTAACTCTTCCCATTTTTTAATGCATATTTTAATCTTCTAATTCTTCCTGTGTCTTGTTTTAAATGTCCTTCATTGTCATGGCTGAAAGTCTTATTCATGTGAACTGATTTAGATATAACTATGATGAACTATTATTTGATGAACTATTATTTTATAGAATATTCTGACAAAAATAATTAATTGTCAGAATTTACAAATAATTTAAGAATTTAAGAATAATAACAAAAATTTCAACTATTTAATTTCAGTTATAATTAACATTTTTTTTCTTACACAAAGAGAAAACATTGTGACCGACAAAGAAATTCCATATCGAGATTTTAAATAATCTCCATGTTTCAGATCTCTCTAAATTCCAAATACTGCATTTTTAGAAATATGTCTTCCTGTGAACAAGATAACTCAAAAATACTTTCAACTGGATGAATGAAATTCTGTATGCCATCGCTGAGATATATATACACAGGAAGCTAATATCTCTCAGTAAGATAACATAGTAACTGAAAATGATAAGAGTTAGATGTGTAACGCTTGTTTCAATTCAGTGCATACGCTACAGATTCCTTTCAATTTTTGAACATCAAAGGTGGACCGTTTATTAGTTTATATTTTCTCAGCTACATAAAGATGATCATTCAAAATTACAACGGTTTAGATAAATGCAGTTTGATTCTTTAGCTAAAATTATAATTTTAGACTAAATTTTTATCTGCAATTCGTTTAAAAAAGTCTCCCAATACTTATTTTGGATTTTCTTTACACTACTACGAAGCCTAGAACTCTTAATAGCAGGAACCTGAATTAAAATCTGAGCATTTCATGATCTTGTTAAAAATCAAAAATTTTAAACGAAGGGAAGGGAGACACTTAGAAAGATTGTTTGAGGAGGTTATTTCAGCAAATATTCTATAAAGAAGTTGTAAAACTTATCTCCCTTTCTAAGAGATAAATATTTGAGCATTATTACATCTGGCCAGCGGTAAGATGATTCTTTCCTTTGTTGTTGTCTTTGGAATTCTCTCCCTTTGATGTCACCCTCTGGATTTGAATAGAGTTCAGATAATGGACCACATACGTTTTACGGTCCTCTGAAGAAAGTAAGCGTGCTAAAACCTCCAGATGTGAATATTTCCCTATTGTGGAGGGGTTGCTAAGAGGGTGAATGATTAGCAACTATTCCCACGGTCAACTTCTGACCACTGAGAATATTTTTGAATAATTATTGGATGATCGGCATCTCCAATGCACCATTGCGAAAACGAGAGGAGGAGTTTGACCGAGGTTAAAATGGAAGGTTTTGAAAGAAACCGACGGCGAGAAGAGCTGGGGAGCTGAGCTGAAGAGATAACACTTGTTCTCGAGGTTTTTGATTAAAGATCTAACGGAGGAAAATACGTAGATCACTTGAGCTACCTGCAGTAGCCGGATACGCTAACAGCCTGTTAGTTTTCCTTGTATTAGTCATGAAACTGTTAGTCCAGAAATAAATATTTCTCAGCATATTAACCTAGATGAGGAGGAGTTTTTTTTGTGTGTGTATAAGCTGTAAATAAAACATTTGTGTTTAAACGCAACCCGTTTATTTGATTGACCAAAATCAAGTCATTACAATACGTTAAAAACTAATTTCTCGAAATGCAATTTCTCCAGATATACAAAGTGTTCAAAAGAAAACCCTCCACTTGCAACAAGATTTTTCTCTGCATTTTTTTCGGATAAAATATACTAGATCGCTTATTGGGAAACTGGCTTCTTCTATTTTAATGTTTTAAAACCAACACAATGGAAATGATTTCTATTGAACTTTCAACAAACCTGAATAAAAAAACCAAGACTGAAAAAAATTAATAATACAGGTCACGAATGACGAAAAGCAATCTTTCTAAAATCACAACAGAAGATTTAATTCGTCCCAGACGCATTGGGCGGGATTGAAATGGAAGCATTTTCCAAACAAAATGCTTTGGGCCGATTTTATTTTCCGGCGGCATATCGTACACAATAAGAAAAGATATTTGAAATGTCTGAAGAAAGGAGCACTTTAAAGATAGAAGTTACTCTATATGTAATTCGGGCATCAAATCTCGATCTCCAAATTTGTTTCGATTTCTTTATTTATGTAGTATAGAAAAATATATGTGTAGGAATCGCCGAAACATTCGAGTTCAAGATTCTGACGCATCTGCTCGGTTTAAATTTTACCAAGCTTGAAAAACACATTTTTGGAAAATCTCCTAATATATGTCCGTGACAAATATAACTCAAAAATTATTTGAGCTTCACGGGTGAAATTTAGCATACAATGTTTCAAATTTTAACCATGAAAAATATATACCAACATTCCAGAATTCTCTCAAATTCTGAGTAAAATCTGTTCATATTATATATATATATATATAATGTACGGTTTTTGGAGTTAACTCAATGACTAAAAAAACTTATTGGATTCAATTTTTGTACAAAAATTTAATATATGTTATGTAGACACTTATCAAATTTTGAGCCAAATGTAACAACGGATTGGCCACTTGCAGATATGTATTATCAGTAGCATGCGAACATGATATCCCAAAAACGCAATGACAGAAAAGCATCAAATTCAACGTGGGATTCTGTGATTGCAAGTGTAGCTTTGGGTCAAATTTTTGTTTTAGGTGATTGGTAAAAACGCGTCTAAAACAAGAAATCGAATTTCCTTTAATATTAACCGCATGCAAAGGATTAATTACCAAACGTATTATCCAAGGATAACACGATAAATCTAGCAAAAATGCTGTATTCATGTCAAGGGTTAATATTTTGTACCAATCGTAATTAGAGTATTATCAATTTAGTTAGAGTGTGGATTTTTGTGAAAATGCATACTTTTTGAGGAATATATATATATATATATATATATATATATATATATATATATATAT
>JAOUZG010025094.1:858128-878584 GCA_026289955.1 Argiope argentata | reverse complement strand
ATATATATATATATATGAACTAATAGTAGGAATTGAAAAAGGGACGCACAACTAGTAACAGCTTTCTTAGAATCATTAATCCACGAACTGTTCACTTTCCCCACCATTTTCAGTGAAGTCTTTTCACTTTCTTAGAGTTAAAAGTAGAGAACTTGAAACTTTCCAGACCTGGAGCGTCTTATTCAAACACTTGTATCAAGTTTAATTGAATTCAATAGTTACTACACGATGTGGCAGAAATACTGGTTCTCAGTGATTACCGACATTGTAGCAGCATTTACTCAGATATCAATTTTCTAAGAAAATTATTCGAATTCAGAAGCAATTGTTGCGTATACATAGTGTAATAATTAAAGTAAATCTTTACTTTGATGTAGATATTAAAAAATCGTTATAACCGTAATTATTTATAATGCTAACTTTTAAAAATCCTCATAATATAATAAAAATCCATTAATGTAAAGGCATTTACAAATCTTTACTGTTTTACCTTTCTGAAATTAAGAACAATTTACAAATTTATATGACAGCAAGCTAAATAATCAAACGATTTTGCAAAAGACTAATTTCTACGACATTAGTAAGTAATAAGAACAAAAGTCATTAAAACTATTCATTCAATTCTGTAAAATAAGTTGTGTTTATAATTTGTTTGATAAATGCTCTCTTCGTTTATTATTAATTCGTTATTCGTTTGATAACTCTTCATTTATTATTAATTAGGCTAAATGTTAATTATTTTTTGTTAAGATCGATATTTCTTGTAGTATATTGGAAGGAAAAAAATTTCAGAATAAAACTGAAAGATCTTAAACGTAAGGTAAGAAGAAAGGAAATAAAACAAAAATTAAAATAATTTAAATAATGTAATTAATGCTACTTTTTGAAAACTAATTAAAACAGCATGAATACCTCAAAGACATATTAAACAATTTTGGATAGTAAAAACAAATATACTATTCGTTTTTTAATGCCATTTTTTCCAAATAAATATTTAAAAGTTTTAAAACTATTTTATTAGTTAAATTAAAAGATGAAAAATTGTTACTGTGAACTTATGTTTATTTAAAATATTCATTATGCATTTCGTATATTTTAAAGGCATTTACAAAGCGAAATGAAAGAAAATTACTGTTGTTTGAAACTTTTGACTCATGTTTATAAAATTTGTGGAGAATATAATTCCCTCATTAAAAATAGTCATGAAATCTTTTGATTACAATAATGAGATTTAACAAAAGAAGCAGCCTAAAACTTTAAAACTCTGCTGTTGCCTTTCGATTAATTTGTTTCATATATAAACATATCTAATATAAATGAGGATTGCTATCTCATAATGGCAAAACATAATTAATCTTTTATTACTTTTGTATTAAGGAGAAATATATTTCAATTAAATAATGTATTGTTCTAATCAAACGATATTGGAATTAATGAGGAAAATAATTTCCATTTCAGGTATTTTCATCTGATTATTTTAAGAAGGTTGAATTTAATCATTTTATTGCTAAGAATATTTCTTTGAAAATTATATTTTTGGTTTTTATCAATTAAAACTTGTCAAATGTAGAGTCTCTGGGTTTCCAAAACAAAAAGTTTGAACAAGAAATTGAATTAATTTTTTTGAATAATGAGTTTAGCTCATTTTTTGAATAGGACAAACATCATTTAGAAAAATTAAATACATTTTCGGTTAGTAATTGATATAATTTATCGTGGTTAAAATAATTACTAAGAATAGCTGGAAAAAGCCTTCAAAACTTTTATTAGAACTATAGAAAAAATACTCGATAACATTAAAAATACAATTTCGAATGGCTTCGAGATGATCAGGTTAATAGAAGTTTTTGAAAAATTTGGCATGCAATTTTTTTTTGATAAAAACGAAATGTAAGGAAATTTAAAAGAAAAGAAAAGAAATATTTAGCTAACCGCTATAATTTTTAGAACCTGTTTTTCTATAAACTTAATGAGAAAGATTGAATTTTTCAGAAGAAAATTTCAAATTGTCGCTTTCTCACATAAACACATAAAATGTTGTTACTAATGGCATTTGCCATGGACAAGCCTACAGATTAATCAGCGTATTTAAGCCGAAATGAGCGTCTCTTGTTTGAAGTAACACCCGTAAGGGCCAAGAGTACGACTTTAGCTACACACTTATCATATTCGCTTGCACAATCCCTCTTTACAGGGGGAGGGGTACATTTACACGCCTCGCGGATAGAACACAGAATAACAACCATGCCCTAACTGGGACTTAAACCCTGGACTCCCAGATCACGAGGAAGAGACGCTACCTATGTCCCAGGACACCGATACATAAAATATTTTGCGTATTTAAATTGGTGCAAAATGTTTTATCTCCATTTTTGTGTGTATATATGATAAATTTTAAAATATTTATAAGGCGAAATTTGTGAAATAATTTTAGTCTTTAAAACTATTGAGACCTAACTTAACTCATAATAGGTTCCCCATATTTTGGCAATCATCGAATTTACTAACTTCTTACTACGTCGTTTTCCACAAGAATCTACTCAATAGACATTCAGCAGTTTCACGAATTTGAAGCAATAATTCTTCATTTATTAATAATTTTTTGCGAAATCTTTCAAAAACCCTCAGCATTTTACAACATGATATAAACAATTCCAAAACCTACATATGAGAATGTTTGAGTAACTACCCTAGTGCATTTCCTAGTTTATCGAGAAAGTTTGACTACAGTCTTTCATAAAGTCAAACTTAAATTGAGCTTCCTAAAATGTGAAATTAATAAAACGCAGTATTTTTTCAGGCTGTAGATACTGCAAGTAACTTAGATTAAAAACATTTTTACGATATTCGCTTTGAAATCGTGACATAAATTTAAGATAAAGATTTTTTCAAATTTTCAGTGGCACAAAAGTGTTTTTATTTCAGAAAAAACTGCCATTAAAAATGAAAGATTAGAAAAGAATACATTGCATTGAATCAAGATATTTGTGTTGTGAATTTGAAACTATATTATTAAATATAAAAAGTGATTTCTTTAGCTTCTCTTACGATACGTGAA
Organism: Argiope argentata; assembly: GCA_026289955.1. NCBI lineage: Eukaryota > Metazoa > Arthropoda > Arachnida > Araneae > Araneidae > Argiope > Argiope argentata. The sequence goes on along the minus strand of JAOUZG010025094.1, from coordinate 875,526 downwards.
GTACTCACTTTTCATTTTGATTAATGTCGAATGATCATTCATCAAAGGATTTAAAGTATTTAAAATGAATAAAATATACTTCTTGATTTATTCTTGAATTTTTTTGAAACCTATAAATAATTATCATTTTCTGATGAACAAAATAACACGAAAGGAAAAATTCCTATTCGATTTCTTGAAGGGTTAAAAATTTGTTTCTATTACATAAATAAAAGAAATATGTATCACAGAATTCCATCATAAGTCAAGCCAACACAAGGACTCTACTTCAAAATATATCTCAAGAATGCTAGGTAAGTATTTCTAAAAACTTATCTGTGATTGAGAATTTATCCTTTTAAATTAAATGTTTCCGATAAAAGAGGACATCTTCCAAAGAGGTTTCGAATATCGGTGTCAGAGAATGTCCTCTGTTGGTTTGTTGTTCAAGTTCGGAGGGCGCCCCTTAAAAGCACATAAACCGCCATTCTTGCGCAGCATTTAGATGTTTTGCGAGATAAGAAATAAATTGAATGGGAAAGCGGAGATGGACGCGAAATGGATTCATTCCAGACAACTCAGAAGAGAAACAGAGCGGCGTTCGCGGACTGAAACACGACCGTATATCATCGGCGCACTGGAGAAGAATGCATATATATATTATAAATGATTCATAAAGTCATATACACATTATTTTTTATTGGAAAAAGAATAAAAATTTCATGAATTGACATAAAAGGATCTAAATTTTAATTCATAAGAAATTAATTTAAAACTAGTAGATTGTTTTTATCCACTTGTCTTTATAGAATGAGTACTCTGCTGAGTGAGTTTTTTTTATTATCTCATATACCATCTATACTAAAAATATAGTAATCGTCAACTCGAGATCGTCAAAACAAATAAATAATCGTCAAAAATTCGAGCTCAAGAATTTGATAAATCTCCTCCACATTTAAGATCTCTCTGAGTTCGGGAAACAAAATTTTAGAAAATGTCCTTCTGTCTGTCTGTGGAAAAGGAAAAATTTGTTAAAGGAAAAAAAGAGACGATACAGCATTCAGGGATTTCCAAAGAGAATGTCATCGGTGTCAAATCTTACACGAATCAGTTCAATTTTTTCTGAAGTTATAACTGGATAGAGGGGAAAAGAATCCTGAAACAAATGGAGATCAACCCATAAACTCCATTTGTTTCATTATTCTTGTCCCCTCTATCCAGTTATAACTTTAGAAAAAATTGAACTGATTCGTGTAAGATTTGACACCGATGACATTCTCTTTGGAAATCCCTGAATGATGTATCGTCTCTTTTTTTTCCTTTAACAAATTTTTCCTTTTTTTTTCTCCCCTTCTCCCATCTTATGCTCATCCAACTGTTTAGATAACTTAGCATTATAGGCACCAGGGACACATGATGGCTTTATGTAAGTTATGTCTCTGTGCCAAAAATAACTCGAAAGTTCTTTAGGCTAGATGGCTGAAAAGAAATTACGGTCTTCAAACCAAATTTGCAGATTTCTATAAAATTTTGAGTAGACTGTCCAGACGAAATTCGTCTTCTCGGTTATTCGAATATAAGTTAACACGATAACTATAAACTGAAGAGAGATAGATGGATATGATTCGGTACACCGATGTAACATTCGCAGTGTAGACACCTGTCATATTTTGAGCCAAAACCATCAATGGGTTGACTATTTGTCAGTTTTAGAAATATATATACTCGATAGTTCAAACACTCAGTGACGTCAATGCAGCAAATCAGTTGTGGTTTTTTTGTGATTACAAGTGCAAATTTGTGTCAAATCTTTGTTTCAATAGATTGAGAAAAACGCATTTGAAACAGAAATTCATCTTTTTAAACATTATTAACGCATGACAAAGATTAATCGACCGAATATTTCGCCAAGAAATACATGATAGATCAGTAAATACGCTAACGTTAATATTTCATATATATTGTACGATAATGTCAAGCAAGGCATTCTCAAGCATGGCAAGTTTATTAGAGAGAAAGCGAGAAAAAATTTAGGAAACCATTCCCCTGGTTTTATTAAGGAGCTAATTTTCATACCTAGCATATCTGCCCGAAAAATTTCCCTATTCTAATAAAATATATATTCTGTTTGAAAGTAATGAATCACCGTAAATTGCTTTGAAAATGTTTCATCTGTTTAACCTTACTATCTATAAATTCTTTTTGTAATTCATTTTTTTTTCTTTTTTTTCTGTGGATGCTCTCACTTAAAGAATGCTTCACATTAGATGCATTGATTATAATAAAAGTAAAATAAAAAAAATCTAATGAAAATGAGAATGTATAAAGCGTATGCATAGTTCAGAAAATCTAGCACTTTCAAAGGCATTTTTTAATATTGATAGATTAAATATAAAATATTTTAAAAGGAAATTCTAAAAAAAGACTTTTGGGCTCATTTTTAAAACGGGAAAACATAGTTTTTTAAATTAAAAGAGAAGAAATTATGAGTTAACTTAAATTATATAAAGGCTTAAGAATTTGAAATAAATGTCGCCTTTATAAGCGTAAGGGAAATCTGAATAGAATTTTAAGCATCTTTTAACAGTTTCTTTGAGCAATTTTCATAAACACATCCAAAACCTTATTATTCTTTGACAAAGTGCCAGAAATATTTCTCGAAGGTCATCAGACCATTAAGAAACGAGTAAACATGGTATAGGACATCAGACAGTCAAAATATCTATTTCAACTGTCTTAATATCTCTTGTAGAAAGACGCTGTGAACCCTTTTATCTTTTAAAAGGAAGATGTAATTTTAGTATCTGAAATATCTGCATAAACAAATAATTTCCTCTCTGCTATGAAGCGGTCAGCCATATTGTTATACATGGACATATATCTTGGTAATTCATTACTATTTGAACCCTTTTTCTTTTCATTTTGGCGAAATTCCAAAGCGTGGATTCCATTACAAATGACCTTGTCATGTCTGTGCTAACGATAACAGTAGCTGCGATGTTTTCTTCAATTATCATTTTACTGTTCAGATCACACTCCGCCAAACGGGCGACTAACAGCATATTTTCCCTATTCAAAATTATTTTCTCACAGAAGTTTAAATATTCTGAGAAATAATTAATTAATCAATTAGTTTTTCAAAATTAATTGATTGATTTTTTTAAATGTGAAATGATTAATTTTTGAAATGATTAATTTTTTTAAATATTTATTTATACAAAAACTGTTTATTTTATTGTCAGATTGTCAGAATTAAGATCCTTGGTATTTCATAATTTAATTGAAAATTTCAGGGAAAATAAATTGGAACTCCTTGTTTAGCGGCTTTTAAAAGATTCAGTTATTGAAACTTGTTTTCTCTCGTCTTTCGTGCTCTTAGAGTATTAAAGGCATTTGATTGCATAAATATTGGCAATATTTAATCCATTCGATTTATTTAAACTTTTTTTGTGAATAAATATATATAAGTATTTATAAATATTATTTATTTATTGAAATGCATTAAGTGATAATTAAATAAAAACCTTTCAATTGATTTATACATTATAATATGGTTTTCGAGTATCATAATTATCAGATTTCAGGCATCAGAGAAGTCATATAATCTACCCAGAAGTCACGTTTTCAATCAATCAAGTACCATTGGCAACGACTGTTGACCTAATAATCAGAGTATAGTACATAGTATATTGCCTATTGGTCGTAATTATTGACGAAACTGTGTTGTTGAATCACATTATCACATATATCTAATGGATTTATGTAACGATTGATATTTCATTACTATGTTAATATTTTCTCCAAAAAAAATAACTTTCAATAATTATTCCGCGCTTTTAAAAGAATGAATAGGAAATCACAAGAAAATTTATTTAAATGGGCAGTTTAGGGTCAAAACAGGCATGTGCTTCCTTGCTTTTTAACAACATAGAGATGTGACATATTAAATGAAATATTTCGAGAAAAGATGTAATTTTCCCATGCAAGTATTTAGCAAGTATTTTGTTATATATATATTTTTAAATTTGACAATTATTATTTTTTAGTCTTTTAATAATAACAATGATGATATAAGATCCTTTATAGTCCACTATGCAGTTACTTGTTCTTATCTTCATTTGTTAACAAAAAATTAGTCATCAAACATATGAAACTCCGTACAATTATAACCTTCCGTAGAGAAGTAAAACTATCTACGAAGTGATTAAAGAAGATATATATTAATTAATGATAAAAAGAAAACACATTACCTATTACGACTTTGCTCCTAGGAAAAGATTCTATAAGCTACTCATCTATATTTCACATAAATAAACGGTTCAAATTGTTTCTTCATTCTGCCCGAAATTGTTTCTCCATTTAATTTGTTAGTAAGAATGGGTTCTTTAGATAGTTCTAATGCTTGAAAATGCTGCTAGTTATAGTATATTTTGGTATTAGAACAACAATTAACAATCTTTTATTTTTTCTTTCAGGTTCATCTTAAGGACGAATTTTCATTTCAAATTTGATTTCTACATAGTTTATTGCACTAAGAGTATAAGGATTAAATGAAGGTAAGAAATTTAGATAATTATCTTTACATGAATTCAATGGAAGAAACGTTTTTTTAAGTATTTCAAAATATAATATTAAAATTGTTTGTTAAGAATTGATGATGATGATTTCAGAAAATGCACTGAAAATTATCATTGCATCTTAATATTATTTATTTGAAACGAAATTTCTTATTATTTCATAGAATAATCAATTTTTTTACCATTTCTGATTTTTTGAACTTCTTAATTAAGCTCCATAGATTGTTTTCCCATAAAAAAAATTTTTTGAATAAATAGTGCTTCTAAGAGTTCAATATATCTACACTATATTATATATTATGAAAATAGTGATTCACACAAAGAAACTGTTATTATTTTAATTTTTATTCGAAATATAGAATAAATAATTTCATCATTCAAAATAGAAATACAAGTCCAAGCAATTTTGAGGAAAATGAAAGACCATAACTTTTCCATACAAATAATCAATTTCTCGGTGGTAAGCTGAATTCTAAAAATTTCTAAATTTAAAAAGTAAATATAAAAACAAAATGCAATTTTAAAACATTTATTTTAGAGAAAAAAAAGGGCTATTACATTTGGTTGAAAACCAAAGGGGGAATCTTTAACATTTATCCTTTCAATCTGTAGACAAAAATATCCTCAGACATAATGAAGTTACTGGATAATATCGCATAGTTCAGCATGTATTGCAAAATATATATTTAACATGGTCTATATTGTCAAATTTAATTTATAAAAACATTGTATTATAACCCTGTAAAAACCTGAAATTTCTGAAATTTTATAAAGTAGACTAATTTTTTACAACTTTATAAAATTAGATATTATAAAATTAGATAAAATATTACTTATAAAATTAGAAATTTTATAAAGTTGCCAATAAATATTTATGACTTTTTATTCATACTAACAATTTCAAATTAAGAAAATAAAAGGTTTAGAACTTTTTTGTGTCGTTAAATTTAATTTAACAATATAGATCGTGTTAAAACAGTCGAAGTTAGGGGTTGAAATTCATATTTCAGATCCTCACTTCTAAACAATTGTATCAATAGAGAAACTGTTAATGCACAAATATTTAATAAAATGCTAATACGTCTAATTTTATTTGTTTTTCTATTTTAAACTGAGGAGAAGTTGTGGTGAATATTAAAATTTCTACCCTACTTTTGGTAGTCTATGAACTAATTCTATATTTTTACACATGTTACAACATATCCCAAGACCGATTGAAATGCAATCAAAATTACTTTAGTTACGATATTAACGAGAACTTTTGAACAAAGAGTGTTTTTCGATTCTAGGGAATATGATCGGTGAGGATCTGCAGAGATTTTCTCAAGTCGTGTAATGAGAATCGTTGCTATAGCTAGTTTTTCTAAAACATTATTGTGTAGTTTGATTGAAGGATATAAAAAATTAACTCAGATATATTTTTTTCAAACTAAAAAAAAACTTTTTCTCAGTTTTTTTTATTTTTTTCAAGAGGTTGCTATTCAGCTGCAATCCCCTATTGTCGACAGCTGTTTTATTGCTTCAACGCCGAAATTTCGGAAAAAAAAATTCTAGTTCAGATATTGCTTCCGTCAACTGAGCGCAAATTAAAATTGCGATATATCTTCCACAGTAAATTCCAGCATAATCCCCGAAAAGAAGGTTAATAAAAGCAATGTATAAATATATTCTACATAATGATTGAAGGTAAAAGGAAAAGTATCATTCTGCATTTGTTACACTGTTGAACAGAACATGAACACTCTTGATTTCGTTCCACGACATTTTTACTTTGTTGTATACATATTATTAAGAAAGCATAGAAATCCTTTAAAAAACGAACCTCTACGCTTTGGGCCTCCCTGAATTCGAAAAACATATTTTTGAAGAATGTCAGTCCGCTTGTCTGTCTGTCTGTGACAAAGATAATTCAAAACCATTTTCATCAATGTGGTTGAAATTTGATATGAAATATTTACGCCGAATTAGTGTACTTTTATCGATATTTCAGTAAAATATTTTCAGAGGAAGTCAACCTGCCTGATTGTTCAAATATATGTCAATACAATTACTCTCCTTCATGAGATGGAAGATGACGCATCATTTTCCATCATTAATGATACCCACATATTAGCCAATATGGGAACCATCTACATAATGATTGAACTATTCATATCAACACAGATATAATATTCATATGTCTTCTAGTACTATGGATTGATAGTAATTTATCTCTAATTATAATAAAGATGAACGAGTGTGGGTTATGCTCAAGATATCATTAAAACTTGGCAACTGCTTTGCAGAATAACATTTCGTCGTTTATTCAAACTGGGATAAAAACATAACATGACGCCATCCTGTGCCCCCGGTGCCTGTAATGCTAAGTTATCTAACCAGTTGGATGAGCACAAGATAGGAGAAAGAGAGAGAGAGAGAGAGAGAGAGAGAAAAGAAAAATTTGTGAAAGGAAAAAAGGAACGATACAGGGATTTCCAGAGATAATGCCATCTGTGTAAAATCTTATACGAATGACATGGTATGGCCGTTGGATGGTATATATACAGAGAACAAGGTTCAAAAAATTCAAACTCGCGATTTTGATGCATATTCTTTTTTCAGATATCTTTAAATAAAAAAACACTCTTGTCATTGTGTCTATCTGTGACAAAGATAGTTCAGAAATGTTCTGAGCTAAATCGATGAAATTGGTCTTATGGTCTTTACACCAAATTTAAAGATTCTATCAAATTGTGAGCAATGCCCGTTTTTGGACGTCTGTCTGAATAGAAGTTAACGTGATGATTAAAAACGAAGAGAGTTAAATGGATAAAATATGAAACACAAAATTAAAATCAAGCATTTAGATTCATATAAAATTTTGAAATAAATCTGATCACGTATTAATTAGTCAGTCGGTCTGTATTTTCAGAAATTCGTTAACTCGATGACTCAAAGACGCAGTGACAAAATTATGTCAAATTTGATAAGTCATTTTTGTGATTCCAGTTTAAGTGCTGGGTCAAATTTTGTTTCCAGTCGATTAGGGCAAAATCTCCTCTAAAAACTTATATTTTTGGATACTATTTACCGCATACCAGTGTGTAAAAGTCTAAGAAACCTGCTAAGGCATATTCAGACACATTTAATAAAATTAGTAAATCCCCCCAAAGATAAATATTTCGTAACTTTTATACATCAATCCTATTTAAGGAGTTCTCTGACTTATTTTAAGTTCACGAATTTATACGAGGGTTGAGGGTCCTACCTAAGTGAGAAAGTTTTCAAGAGACCTCTCTGGCTATTTGTTCACTAGTTATTTGTTTCTCATAATGGGACTTTTCTTAGAAACATAACCGTTTTACACCAGAGTAGCTTGAGCGTTTCATTTATAACGTCACGCGATCGAAATGCCTCAGAATCTAATAATAAAAAATCGACATAAGTGTTTTATTACAATTGAGCATTCATCATTAGTAGGATATAATTCAGAATGTCAATCACGAAAGTTCACCACAAAACTAAATTTTATTTAAGCCAAGTAGAAAGCAATATTGCTTCCTATAATTAACACGACAAAATTTATAAATGTTATATAAATGACCAATACACGCTGGTTTTTCTTTAATGTGTCTTTTCTTTAATAGTTCTACGAAAAGTCAAGATATTTATTCAGTAAATTATATACATCTTATTTTTACTCTCTTGCTTACTTAATATTTTGAAGATTTAAATAATTATAATCTAGATGACGCTAACTATTAAACCAGAGATACAGAAATAATAAGAAGAAAATAAACTTGCTGATGGTGTAAAACTTCGAATTTACTATACTCTAATTATGAATTTCATTAGACGTATAAACGTTGAGAAGACAATTAGACGTTTGGAGTTGCTTTATGATATTGCTCATTCTTGTTTTATCGCTTTAAAAATATGGCTTAGTGATAAGTTTCTGAAAAAAATGAATCTATTTAAGCCATCGGAGTACAAATCGTCTCTTCATTCAATCTATCAATTATATCATATTCAAAATCTTTTCGAGAAAGCCTCATCTTGTTTAATTCCCTTCAATGAGCTCAAACTAATAAATTTGCATATTTATAGCTAACTTATAGACTTGCTTTTTCTCCGTTTATTTTTCAATAGTGTCAGCTTCAGCTTTGGTAATTATGGAAAAAAATAAAGGAAATTTTGTTGAAGCTGTCGAGGAACGTGATAGATAGTTAATAGAAAGTATCAGAATAGGACGGTTATAGAATTTGTTACTTATTAGTTCAAATTATCATTCTGTCTTATTATTCTGTCGAAATTAAATTCTTTTAGCTTTACTAGCCGGAAATTTAGAAATATGATTGCTGTTTTAGGCTCTATTCAGCATGTAATTTCCAAAAGTAGCTCCGATACTTCTCTGAAAGTACATCATAATTTAATTTAAATTCGTCAGAATTGTGAAACTTTTTTTCTGAAAACGAAATTAGGAGAAAAACTAAATTAGATTTGTAAACGAATCATTTTTTTTGAGTATTCTCGATTTATTTGCTTTCAGTTCGTAATTATTCCTGAATATTCACCATAATTGAAATTATTAAAAAACAATCCGAGAATATATCATGAAACGTTTATCAATAGGTAAAAAAGTATATCAGTATGACTGAAAAATTTCATAAATTACGAGTAACGTAAGAATCATTAAGGATCATTCAAATATTAAAATTAAAGCCATTTATGGTATTATTCTGTTACTTACCATATTAATAATTGATTAACTGCTATGCACTCACAGAAATCAATCTATAAACTTAATACATTTATTGTATAATATTGATGATATTTATGGTATAATTCTGATGAAGCTTTATATATTTACTGTATAATACTGATGATGATGATCTTGTATCTTCTTTACAATGGAGAGGGAGGGGGAGGGTGCAATAGTTTCTGGACCCCTGGGCACCCGAGGGCAGAAGTCTGACCTCTCACTCGTATGCAGATGACATACACTTATCACATTCGCTTACACAGCCCCTTTCTTACGGGGGAGGACATTCTCACATCTCGCAGACAGAAAAGAGAAGAACAACCATGCCCTAACAGGGACTCAAAACCGGGAGGCCCAGATCACGAGGAAGACGCGCTTCCTGTGTGTCAGGACTCCGGCTATAATACTGATGATAAATTTTATATATAATACTATTGTATAGCAGCATAAATGGAACAATGGGAATTCAAAATCTTTTCACTCTCATCGTTATATGTTTTAGCGAAGTAATAAAGAAGCTAAAAGAATGTCAAATAGTAACTAACATATTCGTAATAAAATAAAATGTTTAAATTCAAATAATATTTTTTTTGTACCACCATAGTTTTAGACGCTTCAATAAATGTATCAAAAACCAAAATTTTAGATATTTTTAAACAATTAATAATTTAGATTGCCTCCAAATTCTTACAAATATAATTTACCAAAACAATAATAAAGAGAGACCTTTCTGTTTTATTTATATTTCTAAGGCACAAAAAAGACAAATATTAATAGGAAATATTATTCACAATTTATTAATAAACTGATTAATCTGGTCAACTACAGCTTTGTTATATAATTCTATCGTACCTTGTCTATCAAACGCGAAAGGGCATATATGTGTCTTATCACGGGAATTCACCGCCGAAAATAATCATCACATCTTAATATGATGATGATTATTAAAGTTAGCCTATATATCGAAATATATAATTTAATTTCGCATCTGAATTTACCTAGTGTTATAATTATATATGTGATAAAATTTATGGACACAAAACTTTAAGAATAAAGCTGGTATCATAAAGTTGACATTTTTTTAAATATGATATACAATTAAGCTGTCATCCTTGAGAAATTAGACGAGCTGGTTAAAGGAGAGAAGATACTGGAATTTAACAAATAAATAAATAAACAAAATAGTTATCTTTTAATAATTAAGTATTTTTTTAAAAGAAAAAGATAAAAGGGTTATAAATATATTTGGTTTGTTTTTATTTCAACCATATTAATACTTAGTTAAATAATATATGCATAACAAAAAATTTCATATGCTAACTTCTATAAAATGTTTAGCTACTGAATTTTTATTTGTAAGTAACCACAAATTGATTAAAAAAAGTAAAAGAACTTCAGACAGAAAATTTAATTCAAGGCAAATGCAGAACTCTCCAATAATCTAATGCATCATTATTAAAAAAAATTTGCTTCAACAATAAGTTGATAAATGTTAATTGAATTATGAATTAAGCTTTCTTAGTGGATAGATATTTATGAAATGATAAAAAAATGGAATATTTGAAGAATTAAAAAAATGTATGTTTATAAGAAAAATCCATTTCATTATAAATATACATTTAATATTTTATTTTATAATATACAGAAACACCATAGAAAATTATAAGTAACAAATAAGGAACATCTTCAAAATCCTCATTTTATTTTGTATGCATACAGTATACTTAAATAAATTTTGTAGGAAATTAAATATACATCTATTGAAAATTTTCATGATTTGTAGAATATATATAATCCAATTAAAGTCTAAAAAACACTTAAAATCTTGCAGTGTTATTTTAAATGATAAAACGTCTTATAATATTGCTGAAGGTAGTACTCTGAAAAATTTCCTTAGTTCAGTTGGCTTTTCAACATTTAAACATATTTCATTGAAAGAAGATTGACTATTGATATACTCCGAGCAATGCTCTGCATTAATGAACCGATGCATGGTAATGACGAAAGCACAATTTTTAATGAAAATTTACAATGATAATATGAATCTGAATATTTAATTTTTTACTAGTTAGAGAATATTTGTTTATTGAATATTTATTTATTTGAAAAATATTTTTCAGCCATGATCTATTTGATTAACTGATTAGTTAAAAATTACTTTTTAATTTGTATCTAAAAAAACTTTCTTTCACTATTTTGCAATTTTTATTGCCCGATAAATTATTTCAAGCAGGGATATTTTAACCGTAGATTCAAATGATGTTAATGTTATAGCTTATTATCTGCTAAGTCTTTATTACACTTTTATATACATGCATTAGAACATAAGAGTAGAATGCAATTAAAGTTCTCTAATTATGTATTAAATTCTTTAAATCGAATCTAATTACACAATGGGATGTTAGAGTGCGCACAGCGACAAACAAGTTTCCTAAATTTCTTATTACGACGAATCTACTTCATAAAACATACCACGTCTTTCTTTAAAATACTTTATAGCAAATATATATAATATTAAAAAGAATCATAACAACAACACAATAATATCATTAAATACAAAATAGGCTAAATTAGTAGTAATATGGTTTTTTTAAAAAAAACCGCACAGAGATAATGAAACATTACTCTGAATGATTAAGGTAAAACCTCAAATTTGAAAATGGCATGACAAAATATGACAATAATAATAGAATATTGTGGCAGTTAAAGTATAACCAATGAAAGAGCTTTATTCTATAAAACTTGTAACTATTAAAAATGTGCAGATTCTTTAAATTATCCTTTTCAAATAAATATTTTGAATATTTTACAATTAAAATTATTAAGAAAATATTTATGAGACATTCATAATGGCGATTAAGAAAAAAAATAATAAAAGAACCATTTGCTAATTTAAAAAAAAAATTGACTCTGAAAATTAAAAATCTATAAAGTTGCGTTATTTGGTCTTTAAAATTTTTTTAATAGTTGAATAATTACAATATTTTATTTTATAGGTTTAAAAATTACTCATATCATCAATAGAAATGATATAGACTTGTAGAGTTACTTGTAGTAGTCGTTATATAAAAAGACATACTATTTGAAACAACAGTGATTCAATGGAGATATAATTTTAATTTCTTTGAATTAATATTCGTTGGGTAATTTTGAGTGCTATTTACAGAAAAAATAAAATCTAATTTACTCTCAAACCCATATCTATTTTATATTGAAATAGTATATGTATGTCAGCATCTTAAATTGAAAAATTAATTAACATATGAGCCCATTTCAGGCAGTTCAGACATCAATTAGTTTTATTTGGATTATATATTTTCAATTGGTATCAAATTATTATATGGTTCAATCAAAATTACATTGAGTCATTCATCATCAATAATTATTTTATTATAGGATGATTCTCGTAATCCTATAAAATTTTATTAATATATCATGAATTCATTGCATTGAAATAAATAAATGTTGATACACGAATTAATAACAATATATTCTGTATATTATGCTATTGTATTGTTATTAATTCGGGATAACTGCTATTACAATGTGTTCTATACATTCTGATAACAAGGTGCAAAATAATGATACGTGACTCAAAATATTTTTATTAAACAGTTTTCATTTAAAAGTGTTAGAAATTGCGATGCTATTACAACAAGTAATATAGTCTTCATTAACCATATATCTTGAAAAAGTAAATTGGCCTTCAATCCATAGCATACTTTTATTGTAAAACTAAGCGAATTAACCATTTGATTTAAATCGTTTGGTTAAAAGGATTAACTACTTGAGTAAAAGAGTAAAACCAATGGCTTAAAGGGAAAATGCACTCAAGGCATAATAGGCATAATGTGATTATGAAACGCGTTGGCAACAAGTACAGTCATTATTAACTAATTTTTGAAAAATGTCGAAGAGTTCAAAAACAATGAAATGAATCTAAAAATATATTTTAAGAATAAAAATCATCACATAATTTTTAGTAGTAGTTGCTACGTTATATTAAAAAAAAAAGATTTTACAGTTGATGAAGTCGTGATTTCATGTGTCAAACCTATTAAATTTCTAAAAGTAGAAAAACGCTTAAATCTGAACAATGCACATGTTAAATCATTTTTAATGCCTTATTATATGAGGTTTATATAATATGAGAATGATATTTATTGTATTATATACTCATTTTGAAATGAATAAATGGAATTTTCATGTTCTTACAAATGTAAAATACAAATACTCGTTGAAAGTTAAGATAATTTTGTTTTAGAATTTATTTTTTGGATAAAACATGATACAGATTATGGATCTAAAACAGTGATTCTCTTTTCCATACAGAGTTATATATAACAGTATCATATGATTACAATACCAGGAAGTCTCGGGACTCTGGTTATACTAAGATTAAATCAAATAACACCGCTTATTTGGAAAAACTATATTGATTCCGAATGATACTTCAAAAGTAAAATTTTGTATTTTATATTAATTTAAAAGTTAGATTCCCATTCTACATGTAATAAAAGTGTTTTAAGTGTCATGTGAAATGTTCGCGGATCTATTGATTAAACTAATCTTTTCATTCGAGATAGATGAAAATCAGTAAATCTACATTCTCTCTTGTCTATAGATGAAGAGAATAATGCGAAAAAAGAGATACACTCACTTTTCTCAAAATCAGTGAAGAAGTGGCCGAGAATGACTCGAAAGAGATGATCGTCTGGTAGCGAGAGGGGAGGTCCGACCACCGGAAAACTCAAACTTTTTCGGAGAGAGATTGGCATCGCGCCCTGGCTTTATATGAAGCGGGCCGCCTGGTATCCCATCCAATAGGCGCCGGACAGGGCAAAAGCGCATGCGTAGCCCTCCTCAAAGTTTGCCTCCCTGCGGGGGCGGAAGGTGGGGCGTCCCGACAAAGTTTGAGCACGAGGAGAAGGAGGGGTCTTTCTTACTGATCGTTTTATTACAGCGATTGTTCTTTTTTCTTTCCGTTCCTTCCTTTTTGGTGCCGTTGCAGAAAGCAATTTAGAAAGGGAAGTCCAGTGATTGAGTTTTTGGAATGATGTTTGGACACTTGTTTTTTTATTGCGGGGGTGGACCACCCTGTTGCTATTTCTGTGCCCTGCTAGAAACGGTTGAGAGCGCGTGGATAGCAATATACATTTAGATGGAGAGAGGGGTTTGCGATATGTGGGCTGAAACGAAATGTATTTCCTAGAGAAGGGCGAGTTATTGAATTTTAAGTAATGTATAGATATGTACATATCTGAATGGGGATGGTACAATCACATTGTAAAGGAGAATTTATTTTAACGTCAGTACAGTGCATAACATCTAAATTAATTACTACATTTGATTAGTGTAAACCGAGAAAATCTAAACCATACTAAAATTCAATAATTAGTTTATAATTCATTATCTTGATTTACATTTGTCACACGTCAAAATTAAAATTTCGAAAATCGATTATGGGAAGTACAAATAAATCTAAGTTCTCAAATCCATTCCAGGTGTATTCAAAACCTTATATTACATATCATTACGGTTTTCATTTTTTTTTTTTTTTTGCATACGAGTTTCAAATGACAATAGCTATCGTAATAAATCTTACAATATTGTTAAACACAAAAATGTAAGAAATGAAATGACAAATTAATGAAAAAATATGCGTACATGAAAGAATTCGAGCCCAAGAAAACAATACACTATATTATTCAAAATATTTTTAAGAAGATCCCTGTGAATGAAGATAAAAATTAACGCCACTTTCGCTATATGATCAATTTTTTGATAGTATATAAAATAAAATATTTTAAAAAGTATAATAGTCAATCCTTATTTAAATAGTATAAGATATTTTTATTATCTTATATTTTTACGTTTTAAGGCCTTTTAGTGCTGCAATCAAAGTAATTGAACTGATTATTGTGATCCATAACCTGCTAAAACATCGCTGTGAAAATCGTTATCATGTATCAAAAAATCACAATCCCCAATCCTCAATTCACGCTTTCATGTCAGCACTCCTACCCCTACTGATACGACCTGTTAATCGACCAGACACTCCTCATTTTAACTCGGAATGAAATATTAAATGCCATCATATCTGATTCAGGTTCTCTCGATAATTTCACCTAGAGTAGGCATTCTGCGTTGTAACACAAATCTGGATATTCGAGCTATAAACTATCGATATGATTTTTTAATCAACAGACACTTCTCACTTTAGCCTATGATGAAAAATATGATACAATAAACGTCCAGTTTAGTTTAGTTATATTAACTCTCAGTTTTTTAAAGCACTACAACGAATGAATAAAATGATAACATAATTTATACTAGTATATGTTGCCTGTTTTTCATTTACTGCCTCTTGAAAGATCAGACTTCAAAAAAGCATTATCGCATATGAGACCATATCAGATTTTCCGTTGTTTAACTAGGACAGTTCAAAGGGAGTTCTTGTTATACAAAGTTATTGATTTAGGAACAAATTACATGTAGTTGTTTCCATTGGTTAAATTAATATTCCGTTTTGAATTAATAGAGCAGCAAACTGTTTTGGGCTTAATCTAATAATATTTAAACAGATATATCCTAGAAGTTTGGAAAGGAAGTATCAGTCAAGTATCGTCCTCTTCATTTGTCGCGGTTCCAAATTATGAGACCCATTAGTTAGGGTGTTTCAAAACGGTACATTAGTATAATTGGAATCAAAAATTAGAATCGAGATTATGCATCAGATCATCATATTCGTCCAGAAATTTTAATCCACTACTACATTACAATCTGTACATTTTATTATCTACTAGTTGCCATTGGCAAACGGCTGATTCATGTGCTGCTTACCAAGCCGTTTTATATATATATATATATATATAGCAGCTAGATCTTAATAATTGTTAAAAAAATGATAAATTTGGCGAAATTTTTGTTTAAAAAAAAGATTTGGTGGCCTACCTTGTTTGAAATTTAATCCAAATATCAACCGAAAACGAATGAAATGTTAGAAGTTTTGAAATAATAAATTTGTAGAGAATAATTTTTTTTCATTTTTTTAGTCGAAAAAGTTTTTTCAGTCAAAATACTGAATAGGAAATAAAGGTATTATATTAATTGCACAATTTCACTGTTACTCCGCATTTTGGGAACGAGGCAAAAAGCATATGTGCATTATGAGATTAAAAAATATCTCATTTTTAGCAAATGCAATGAAATATTTCATTGCAGAAAATTTATCAAATGAAATAAAAATAATTTCATTCAATAAACTTAAATTGAGTGAGAATGATCAATCTGT
This sequence comes from Argiope argentata, assembly GCA_026289955.1. Lineage (NCBI taxonomy): Eukaryota > Metazoa > Arthropoda > Arachnida > Araneae > Araneidae > Argiope > Argiope argentata. The sequence goes on along the minus strand of JAOUZG010025094.1, from coordinate 858,935 downwards.
GATTAAATGTAATTATTTTGTTATTTTTTAATAATATTTAGAACAAACACAAAACTTGCCAGAAATATTTACAAAATAAAACTCAAAAATCGAAAAAGGATTAATGCAATTTAAATCTCTTGAAAGTAATATATCTATTTATTTCAATTCAAATGAATATTCTGGGAAGAAATATCTCGCAGTTTAGTTCAGTTGTATCAACGTCCCGCTGTAAAGCAACACTAGGGCTATAGTGGAAAGGTCCTCGTAATTTTGAACCACGGACAGATGTCAAAAATATCTCTCAGATACATTACTCTATACTTATAAAATAAGTTTGGTTTTCACTGTATTGGAAGTATTGATGCAACTCCTAAAAAGGCGAACCAAAATTTAGAGAAAAATTGTATAGCATTTAAAAACGTTTTAAAACTTAAATATTTTTTAAAAATAATTTTTGGAAAATGCAACTGAAAAACATAAAAACTTGTTTAAATTTTAATTAACTTTTTATCTTGTCAATGACATTGGTTTTTGCCTTGAAGAGCACCATAATGAGCAAAAATTAACTCTGCATTTTTACTGCATAACTAATTTAACTCTGCATAATTTTTATAATGAGTAAAAAAAGACTCTGCATTTTTTCTTATAAAAAATTCACACACACACACACACACAGATAGATATAGATATAGATATATAGATATATAAGGGCCTTATTAATCGCTATAATAATAAATCGCTATAACAATCCAAAAAGATATCTCCGGTTTCTTTTCAGAGGAATTTGTTATTTTTTATATTTGTTATTTACAATAACAACTCTAA
>JAOUZG010025094.1:813815-858028 GCA_026289955.1 Argiope argentata | reverse complement strand
CAGTAATTTACTAATGAAATTTGTGATTTGAAATGACTCCATGATAAAGTAATTAACTCAAAGATGTTGCAAATGAGCTGAAATAATGATAGTTATTTTTGTTCCTTCAAGCATCCAAAAGAAAGGCATCAGCTTCTATAAAAATAAAAATAAAAAGAAGCTCTTGAGGTAATCTTGTAAAAATGAAATCTGAAACAGACTTTTCTTTCCTAAAGCAAAGATAAAAATGTGAAACACTTATTTTAATTTTTTTTTCATTTTATAAAACGTTTGACCTTTTAACATCATTGATCATAATTTTGATTACTGATATTCATAATGTTAGCTACCATAGCTTCCATTCTTAGAAGAAGCAATCAACTTAAGTCTCCAGCTTGATTTCTTTCTTTAAATGACTTTAGCCCTCTTGTAACGGTTTCCACGCAGTAGTATTTTTTTTATATAAATCTTATTAAATTTGAATTTTTTCAGAACCTAACAAATTTAACTATACAAATATAATAATACATCGATGATCATTAATAATATCTTTATATAGAAGTATTCAGAAAATAGATCATGATAGCTCTAACGAGGATATTACGGAGGAATGATAAATTAACACCTCTGAAAAAAATATTCACTTCACGTTGCTCTGTTTAACGGCCAGAATTACTACTAATTTCGCAAGAGATATATAACCTCCGGCCATGACCAATGTAGATATTGTTTATCATTTCTATATTTGTCAAATATGTCATCAAACACATGAAATGCAAGCTCTTATGTCACAACAAACGTGTTCGGATAACAAACGACAGGTGGTTTTAATAGCACCCTGCACGCTTTTTTGGATGTTTTCAGATTGGATACACTGACGTAAACAAGATCAATCCTATTGAGAACAAATACGGCATTTCTTTTTTCAAACAAAACATGTCTTTGCTGGTCTGAATGCGTTCCATGATGGATTATACGAGACCTCGGCACGCGCAGTGTGTTGCCATTCCTCTCCTCATAATTTAAGCCCATGTTCATTCCGTGAAGTAAACCAAACGATTTGTCTTTTCGTAATCGATTCAAAGCGTTCGAGAGACGACAACTTAAACACACGTTACAGAACTTTTGTTTCAGCCTGTCCCTATCAATTTTACCACCAAAAGTAAGGGAAAATTGGATATATTTGGGCACCCACAACTGGAGGGACTGAGAGAGGAGGGAAAAACGATTGTAGATAACCTAATCTGTTATCTGTGTCGGAATTTTTGTGAGCATAAAAATACAGTTCTTTGAAACGAGGGCAACTGGATTTCCATTTACGTTCCAGTGAGAATTCTTTAAATGGAAAGAACCTCCCTAATAAATATAAACAATAATCGAAAACCGAACCGAATGTATAAGATGATACAATAATCAAAAACATGTAGATTTTTTTTGAAGCACAGTTAGAACGATGTTCTGTGTTGAAGATTCATATCTATAAAGAAAAATTCAGTAGTGGATAAAAAAAAGTATATATATATATATATATATATATAGGTAATTTTGAAATTACATAAATATGTATATTGCTGGGTAATGGAATTCAAATATAAAATAGAGAATAGAGAAAAGATTTCAAATCTATAGCGCCCGTAGTTATTAAAAATAAATTACTCACTGTTTTTAGTTTTGACATTGTTTTTTAAATCGACCATGTTATTAAGAAAAATACATAATGATTCAAAATCAGACTAATTAGTAATCATCGTCTGTTTTAGAGTGACCCTTTTCTGCGTAATAAACATCGGGACGTTAATTCTTCAACCATTAGCTTTTTTTACAAATTCAACTAATTCATCTTATACATTTTTTTTTAATTTTTCATATTCGAAATATAGAGAAAATATTGTAACCATTAAAAATTTCGAATATGATACTTAACGAGTCTCCAGTTTTCAGACCAATTTGAATTCAAAAAGCATATTTTTATCGTTATACTTCTTTGTTTATCACGAATAAAAAAACGCTTTTATTTTTTAAACAGATTAAATTAGTTACATAGCCTTTATATATAGAATTTGTCGCTTTTTATCATACTTTGAATGAAATCCATTCAGAGGAAGTCTGTCTTTTCTGATTGTTTGAACGTGAGTAAACTCGATAACAACAAAAAATTTATAAAAATAAAATTTAATATACAGGTATAACCTGTAAAATGTAAATAATTATGATGATTCGAGCCAAATCTGTCAAGGGGTTTGCATCTGTGGATCTGCTCTTTCATGAGCACGTACAGGCGATAACTCAAAAATACAATGAGTATAACATAGGAAATTTGTAGTGTGATTTTGTTGTTGCAATTATACTTTGTTGTCACATTTTTGTTTAAATCCTCCAGGCGAAATATTTCCAAAGTATGCAATCAGTTTTCTGATACTTGTGTATTCATTTCGCTCCAACGATTAATCGCAGAAGATCGCACGCTAACTAATACATGCATTCTAATTAGTATTGGCAAATTGCATAAAGCTATAATACCCACGTACATTTATAAGAGGATATTACATAAAATATTTTCAAGAAGACCCTTCTCTTTATCCTTCTGTATGGTGAACAGAAAATTCTAAAAAGAGGGATTGCTATAACAAAGCACTCTATAATTGATAACTCAGTATTATAATGTATGCGCACTGGCCTTTATAACTGAATTTTGTTGTCATGGGAATTTATTTCATTAATTTTTTTATTAATAATGCCACATTTAATTTGCTGTCTTGCGATTTTATTTCATTAATTTTGTGATAATAATGTTCCTTTAATATATATTTTTATTTTAAGGAGTTATTCTTATCACCATTCAAAATAGTTAAATTCTATGCTATAATCCTAATGTAATTTTGGCGTAAAGGAAATGATATATGATCAATTAATTCAACCTATATTTACTTACATTTCTAAAAAGGATTTGATACATTTGAGGCAGATTTACTCTTTCCCTTTGCCATTTGATTGCCAGCACTTTAAGTACCTGTAAATGTCTCTTTTATTTATCATAAAATGTGTCGAAATGCTTTGCATTAGAACTTGCCTAATATCCTGGATCATTGAAAACAATTACCCCGAGCATAGATAGATGCAATTTCCTTATAAACAGTGCAATAGAACCAAAGGAAGTGGATTTTTCGAAACTTACTCGCGTATTCACCCTCAAAAAATTTAACAAGAGAAAAAATTAGTTTCCTATTTTAACGTATTTTGTAATTAACAAAGTATTGATAATTTATTTTAGGATAGTAATTTTGTTTTAATAACTTTTTGGAAACTCTAACGTTTTTCTCATTTATGTATCATGATAATGATCTCGCTGTATCCAAATTTGTACATAAAGAGACGCTCAGAATATAAAAATACTGGAATGACAAAGTGAATAAAATGCGGTAGATAGGATTCTTATCGAATATATTTGTTAAAGTGTTTATAGTCTAATCTATATATGTAGGATTGAAGGATAAAGCTTTTTGTCAGTTTATTTCAACCTTATGAAATTCCACATCACTTGATTTAATCAAACAAAATTCGTTGCACATGTTCCTTAGCACCTGGGAGCAACTCTACAATTAAAAAAAATCCTAATTCCTGATTCGAATTTGATTTGGGTTTAGTTACATTAACATCCCATTGTAAAACAACACTAGACCTATTTTGGGACGGACCTTTTTATTTTAAGCCGCTGTCAAATGAAGAGGACGACACATGAGCTGTCACCCTCCTCTCTACACCACACTACACTACACCACATCACACCAACGGAAAGATGTTTGTCCCTGACATATTTAAAGTGAAACTGACTCCCTTACACGACGGTTCTTCGATGGAATCGGGTCTCGAACTTGAAACCCTCTGGCTCAAGAGCCGAGATCTTACAGCCAGGCCACCACAGCAATTCCTTATTCGATAGTGTATTAAATGGGGATTGAATGTTATTATTTATTTCTGTCATAATTTAGAAACATGCCATAGTACAAAAGTTATTTCAGTTTCACGACTTTAAAAGATTAGATTTTCAGTGATATGCATTTCAATTCAATTCAACTCGACTATTTCTTTAATTTTATATACATAACAAATAAACGCTGTTGGAGTTATCCATTCAGTGACTAGTATTTATTAAAATTTATATTTTCCAAAATTATTTACTTATTTAGGCTCCTTTGTCATATATTGGCGCTCAAAAATATGTCTATGTTTTCTAAAAATTTTCCATGATATTATATATATATATATATATATATATATATATATCCTTTTTATACTACTATTTTTTTATTTCATATAAAGGATATATAAACGCTGTTAGAGCCATGGATACAGTAAAATAAAATTTTGAAAATATATAAATTTGAAAAAATTATAAATATATAAATTCGAAAAATTTGTTTGTTTGGTAACTAGGTTAAGAACATGTTTTTAAACAATTTATTCATTTCTGTTAATAAGACCAGACTAAATTCTGGCCTTATTAATAGAAAATCCCCCATGAATTTAAGCAAAATGACATAAAATATAGTACAATAAACAAATCTGACATGGCTTTTTAATTTTCTTTTGAAATATCATATTGCATCATTCCTCTAAAAACAAGCAACGAGAAACCAGAAGTAAGCGCATATAAAAAAATAAAAATTAAGAAATTGAGTCACACATTCACCTATCACAACTCTTCTGCTATCATCCGCTTCCAACACTCTTCTGAAAATGTCAAAACGAGAACAATATCTTTAATGCGTCAGTAAAGGAACTATTTATGACAGGACTGTCTCCTAATTTTTCCTTTCTTATTTTGGTAAAACTTTAGACCGTTTTAGGGATATCTTTATTCTCAAAAATAACTGCAGTGACGCACAAGTGAGTATAAAACAAAATGAAGAAAGTTTGCGCAATGGAATTAGTTGCCTTCTAAATTTAGCTTTCGGAGAAATGTTCGATATTTTTTTCTTGTGAAATAACTAGGAAAGCGGGGTTTAATAAGCACTTCTTTAATAATAAACCAAGAATTATAAATGAATTTCAATTAGTTGTTTTTCAAAAATCAAAATTTGAACAGCTAACTGCAATTTCTCATCAAGGGAGATGATCAATTTTTAAGTGAAATTTTATTTATTCTCTCTTTTTTCTTACCTGATTTCACTTTTATAATGAGTACAACCACTTTGTTCGTTAGTAAAATAGAAGTTTTCCCAAGGCCGAGGCTTTTTAAGTTTGGAAAAAACTAGTCTAATTTTGTCGCGCATTTTGACAGCGCGCCTCAAATCATGTAGAATTAGAGAATCTTAAGAGCCTTACGGAATGCAATCCCCTTTTAATTGAGAGCAATGAAATGCTTCCTTTTTTAAGGTGGTTTTTATTTCCAACTTTTTTATACCACTCAATCCTTGGATGGTAAAAAAATGAAAAGTTGCTATAATAATTACCTCTTATTTTGTGTTTTCTATAATTGCGTTCTTTCGTGTGAATAAGGATTAAAGAAAAAAAGTATTCGTCGCTGCTAAGAAGACATGTTGTGCAATGCCGTTTTCAGGTTCAATTATTTCTTCCACTGAAGAAAGAAACCAAAATAAATTTTAAAAAAATTAAATCTACAATAGCAAATTCCAAGTTATTTTGCGTGAATAATATTATTTTTAAATCATAACTTTTCTTAATTAATTTGAGTCATTAACTAATTAAAACCGATTTGAAACAATCGCCAGACCTCTCATTTCGGTCTATTTCCCCCTCTCTTTATATATATATATAAAAGAGGGGATATATATACATATTTATTTTAGATTTTTCTAGCTGCAAAGCTCTTGTTCTGATGACGCTTTATTTTTCATTTAAAAGATAACACATCCTTATTTAGAATTCACACACTGTTGCCACACAGTAAAAAATAATACAATGATGCCATTCAAAGAATAAACTTTGATTAATAAAATTAAATAATTATAATTAATTATGACAACTTCAATACTTAACAATCTTAACAAATCTCAGGATTGACAAATAAGTATAACTCTTATCTATAGTTTTCTTAAGAAATTAAAAAAAATTTTCTAGTTGAATAGAAGCTGCCTTGATGGCCTTCAGATCTCACTGTCACAGATTAATTGGTGAAAATTGGGAAAGAAAATACCTTGCACATTGACAGAATATTTAAGATGTCAAAAATTATTTTCTGCACTATAATTTATATTTGAATATATAGTAGCGTTAAAAGTTCCATTTCCTTACAATGGGATATTTTTTATCCATAAAGCTCAAGAATTTGAGTTATACTCAAATTAAAACTAGTCGGATATAACTAAGAATAGACTAAAATGGATTAAGATTAGACTGATAAGACAAATCAGATTGAAACGGATAGTGATTCACCAACAGAACAAAAGTGAAGCGTCAAAAACAAAATGAAAAGAAAATGCTGAAAAAAATATCACTGATTTTTAATTTGTTCCGTGTCAGCATAAATATAAAATAATAAAAACTACAAGCCTAATATTAGTGATTTTTATTATTTATTTATGTTTAGGTTTGCCATTGATTTAATTTGAGCGTGAAAAAAAATTGTTTACAGTTGCTGGACTCCAAAAGGGTAGAAATATTTTTAGTTCTCCTCGGCCTTTCAGACGGCAGAATATTGATTATATATATTGATGAAGACAAAGCAAGTTGATATCGTTCGACCATTCATTCTTATTATTATTCATATTATACTTTCTATTTACAAACTGAATTAATTTCCTACTAATTGATTTTAAATTTTTCTATTATTTGTGAGCCTTCTTTAACCACGTTTATAAAGGGCAAAAATACAGCAGCAAATAATACTTTTAACTTATTAATAGGGAATGTTTCGATATATTAAGAATGCTCATCTAATTTGAAGTTATTACAATTACGGTTTTGGTTTTGAAATTCAGGAAGTCTTGAATAGACTACAAAATTATGTAAAAAATAATTATTAGGAACTGCGCTGTTTATTGGACACCACTTATTAAAACACAGTTCTGCAAGTTTTGTTTAACAGTATTGTTAATTCAATAGATACGGGTAAGTGCCGAGGAAGATTGTATAAGAAAATTACAGTTTTTAAATATTTCAGGAGAATTACAGATCTGACTCACTTGGATTTTTATCACATGGAATTATATAAACAATTATATGCATTAGATATCCTATATTAATTTGCAAGGTTTAAAACAACATATTGCAACTATTTTTAATCCGTAGTTCGTCAGATTATGTGTAATTGAATATCACCCAATCAAAGAATGTAAATCTTGATTTATTAACCTCAGTAGCAATATTAAGATAATAAAAAAAGAAACGTTTCCAGAATATAATTGATATTTAAAACATATTTTAGTATTTATATTGCAAGTTAAGAAAAAGTTTTGTTTTTATGCCTTCTAATTTTTGTTTTATGTAATTTTGATTTTTTTCCTAAGATTCTGAGGTAATCTGCATGTATTTCATATCTGAGTTATACTTAGCAAAAAAAGTTTTTTAAAAAAAGTTTAATATTATATTTTCATCTGTATTGTTTAAATATGAAACAAGCGAAAAATAGCTAAAAGTAGCACTGTTAATGTGCAAAAACTAATAGATAAATCCACAAGCGTTATGATTTTTTAACAGTCGTCACCAAAAAAAGGGCAAGAGCTCTATTTTTTTTTAATTTTTAGACATCAGTATATATAAGCATCCACTGTCGTCTGTAACACTGAATGGAATCAAAGTATTTCCACTGTTTTAGTTTGTAACATTATCGGGTACGAAATTAATGTTTGGTCTCTAGCAACTAAGACAAGTGTTTTTAATTAAAAAAAAATTTAAAAAAAGTGTTTAAATTGACTCACTCATAAGTGGGAGAATTTACGCATGAATAAATAACAAAAATTAATGAGTTGAGCTCCGCAATTTTTATTACTTCATGTTTATGACAATTCAATATAATATCCCTTCATAGACCAAAATAACTGCTGACTTTTTAAAAAAAATTTTAAATTCAGCATTGCATTTTTTCTGTTTGTTAGTATATCATTGTTTTTTTTCAAACGGATTTTAGTAATTAATTTTAATTTGGGTGTTCTTGAAAATTATATACAGGGAAGATCTCATTTCAATGAGCATAGCCCTTCTAACGTTATTAATTTACATCTAAAATGTACAACAAATAGTATTTATTTTTTATTTTTAGATCTTACATTACTAAAATGTCCGATATTTTCTACTACAACTTTCGTCTGTTAATCAGTGACCATTAGATCTAAAATACTGTTAACAGGATAACAAATATTCTTTACGAGTACTTCTAATAAGAAAATACATTTTCATTTGTTTCGCGATGTTTTATAATAAAAATTCTTCAATATTATTTTTACGATCATAAACTAGAATCTTAAAATTCACAAATCGCGTAACTTAAAAGGAAAAAGTTAATCCTTATGAAGTGGAATATTTAACACAATTCATTTTTTATATTGTGTTCACTTTCTATGAAGCTGAAGGGGGAAACTTTAATTCATCACCTCACGTGTTTTTTGATAGAGTCATGACTTAAATAATATTCGTAACATTGCATTTAGTATTGTTATTTTTTTTGTTGAAAATGTTTTGGTTTTTCACAAATTCACAACATTGGAACCAATCTTGAGACACGAAGTACAGTAAATCAGAAATTATTTTTTCCAATGACAATAGTGATATAGACTGTGCGGATTAATAGTTTATATTTTCTCATGAAAAATTATACAAATTCTTTGGGGAAGTAAGTAGTAAATAAGAATATTAGTGATTGAAAAAAACAAAGACAAATAATCACTACTAATATTTAATTTATATATATAAAAACTATAAATTTATTGTTATATGCAACAATATTCATGGCAGAATTTTTGATGGTTGACCGTCTGTCGGTCTCTAGATTCAAGCGAATTCGGATATGCGCACTCAAATTTTCAGCAATATAGAAAATTGGAATTCGGTAATATTAAAATCAAGGGGATATAGCATACTAAATTTTGGCGGATGATCTCTTTCCCATTTACTATTTTACGAACAATATATCGTCAAAAGAATACGACAAATCTTCACAATTCAAAGCTCCCTGAGATCAAAAAACCCATTTCTCGAATTAAAGTCTGTCTATTATTCTGTCTATCGGTAATCATACCAATGTTTGGAAATGGATAGATAAAATCTAGATATTTACATGAAATATGCAGATTTCTTTCAAAATGGGAAATAAATCATTCGAGGGTTAATTTGTATGAATGTATGTGAAGAGATGAAAAACGCTAAGAGTTGTATGACTAGAGTTTGTTAAACAGATTTTTCATAAAATTTGAGATATGCGACAATTTTGAAGTAAATCAATAAACAGATAAGGCATCTCTCGGACTGTACATTTGTATGCTTATAAATGGGAAAAACTCGAAAAAATTACTTACATGCACAAAATGTGATGTGTTATTTTGTTACTACTATTATAGTTCAGTGGAAAATTTTGGTTTCGGTCGGTCAAAAATGTATAATCTGTTATGCTATGAGGCACAGAATGTTCGTAAAAAGGGTGGCTTTGTCTGTTATTTCATGATTTATTAAATCCTTAATAGGACGAAATTTCTACAGATTTTACTAATAAATAATTATTATCAATCTAGTTTATAATGCATACTTTTTTCCCAGTACCAATCAGTTTAAATACATGATTATCACCAACATAATAATCATCGCGTATCAATAAATTATTATCGTGTAATTTATCCTTTCATTTTCAACATTGCAGCATCATCGGGGTAATTCAAGCGCGTTATAATAGTAATACATCACATGGCTGAATTGTCGATAAAAAATGTTATCGACAATAACAATGGATAAACGGTTAATAATGATTACTTTTTTATGTGCACTCTTTATAGTCAATTGATTATGATACAATAAATCAAGGAAATTAACAGAAGACAAAAAGGATATATTTAAATGCATCAAAAATTTTTTTTAACATTTCAAGGTTCAACAAATTAACAGAAGACAAAAAGGATATATTTAAATGCATCAAATTTTTTTTTAACATTTCAAGGTGTTTTAGTTTCACATTTCCACCTTTTTTCAACCCGAACATGACAAAGAAATATGAGAAGTAAGCTAAGATAATTATTATTAAAACTGATTTGGGGAAACAATAATAACTGTTGATGATAAAGCGTAATACCTCGTGTCATTATTTACATTTCCTTGAGAAATATTAATAAAGATGAAAAAATCTCTATTTAAAGAATATTTTTTTTAAAAAAAGCATTATTATCTGTACCCAAGAATAAAAAATCAAAAATTTGATTTGCATACGCTAAACAATTTCTTGGGTTTTTCATATGATTTAAATCTTTGACTTATTTCTAATGCATACAATCTGTTCTAACAGAAAATAATTCAAAATTAACTTATAAATTAACTATTATTCTATTAAGAACTATTAAAGAACTATTATTCGTTGTTCCGTAAAATATCAATAGAATTTTTTAGAGAAATACTATTAAAAATATAAAAATAGGAATATTCCAGTTTCGATTTTGTAATGAAGACATCATTACTCTGAAAATGATCCGAGTTATGTAGAGAAAACTTTTATTTCAATTTTCCAACCTTTAGCTTAAGATAATTTTAATAATGAATTTTTTGAATGGGAAATTTAAAATTAAATCCGAGAAATATCAGAATTAGATTAGATATTTAAAAATGTACATTAATTTACTCAAGAATTCTGGTTATTTTTAATATTTCATCTCTTTTATGTTTCAAAGAATTCAAAAGGATATGTTACCCCAAAATTGAAAGCTTTTATATTCTTAGATGTTATGTATCAAGAGTATTGCTTAAATTTCAGGGGAAAAAAAGGGGGAAATCGATGACGTCATGGCATAACACAAGACCGGGCAATCACCATGCGTGTAAAAATTACCCTAGAACAATGACGTCATTTTAGTGGACGCTATTCTTTATTGTAGTCATGAAAACTTTTCTTTCTTTTTTTTATTCGTAGCGGGGGTGAGAAAATATAAATAACAAAAAACTTTTTCCAGAGGGATCTGTTATAAGAGGTTTCATTTATAGCAGTCTTTACAAAATTTACTCTATTTTCCTTATTTTTAGGTTATATCTGTGAATCAGATAAAATATAAATTTTTTAATGATTTTCCTTTATCGGAAGAAAAAGAATTATTAAATACTATTATTAAAAATTAAATTATTTTACTCTCACTGAGAGAAATTCATTTTCGTATGAAAAGGCATCAAATCCGCAGATCAAATTCTTTTTGGAAACCATAGCGTTTATTGTAAAATTGAAAAGGTAAAACAGCGCACAGCTAGTTGTCATACGCAGGGTTTTCTACCATAAAATTATAAGTTATATGTTTTGTCATTTTTCGTAACTAAGTAGTTATTTTCCATATAAGTTAACTCATGAAACATGGGTTAACTATGTTTACTGATTTATAAAAGATAATGGTCTATAAAAAGTCATCTACTTTAAGTCCTTTTTTTAATTTTATTTTTCGAAAAAGTAGCTTTAAAATTTTGTCTGAAAACATTTGAATCCCAAAGCTATCAAATAGCAAAATATTAGCAATTTTTATCTTTAATACTGCATATATTTGTATATACACAAAATGGAATGTATTTATAAGCTTTTTTCATAATTTCGACGTCCTAATAGAAGAATCATTTTATAGAAAATTGGTAAAAATAGTGATATTCTAATATATTGTGACCCAAAAAATACTAGTTGCATGAAAGAAACAGTCTCTTTGTTTTAAGAGCAGTGAAATTCTATGAATGCTACTTTAGATAATAAGCATGCATATTTAATTTTAAAAAGGTAAAAAACACAAAACTCATTCGAAATAAGTAAAATTGATATCACTTTTAAATCGAAAGCATACAATAGTAGTATATTTTTTACAGTGTCTCAATAACTCCAGGGAATTAAAATTGCTTACAGGGCAATTTTCTAAATGATACAACAAAACTTTTCGGTTTAAAAGTAATTTTCTAGTAGAGTATATTTTACAAATGGATCGGAATGGAAGTGTTCTAACTTTCAATTATGCAACCACGAGAAAACATTTTTTTTTTTTAAATATTCTCGTTATGCTAATGTATTTCAAAAGGTAAAAAAAGAAGTATATAAAACATGAATGAAAAAGAAGGATCCTTTTTAGTTGATTTATTCTTTAGAGAGAGAAAAAAAAGAAATTGCTGACATATTTCACAATTTAACTTACGAGACTTCTGATTTAATATTATTGATTGCTTATCAAAATAAACAGATATCGAATGTTCATTTATAATGAAGAAATGCGTAGGTTTTTTGATCATATGGGAGCATGATGTTGTTTTCGTTAGGTTTTTTTTTTGAATAATTTAAGGAAATGAATAATTGAAGCTGAAAATCGCGTAGACACTCACATATATATATACATACACACACACCAGTATTGCATTATTGTTATGTTTACTTTTGTGAAAGCAGATGAGTTTTTAAAAGGTTGATGATTCGCTTTTACCAGTGTTGCTCTATTATTACGTAAACTTCTTCGACCGTAGATGCGTGTCTAAAAGGTTGACGCAGAAAGGTTGCCATCTGCAAAAATTGAAAATGAACTTACTTAAAAGTAATAACGTACTCAAATGATAACTTTAAATTTGGTATGGCAGATTTCCTTTTTTGGCGCTTCAAGGTGCATATTTGACTAAATTGGGCCAAACAATTATATTTAAAATAGTTTTAATGTCTCCAAAACATTTATTCAACTGATTTTCAAGAGCTTAAAATAACGAAACTAGATTGAATTATTACACATATTTCCATGTATTAAGAAGATAAACATGAAAAAGGAAACTGCATGCGTTTTTTAAAGCTTAGTATGAGCCCTTAGTATGAATAATCATTGTCGCGACTATGGTTTCGTGTATTTTGTTGTGACTACAACCATTGCAAAGCGCTGATATTCATTCTCTACAGCTTTCAGCTCAAACCCTTACAGATTTATTTGGACAATTAATAGCGCTCTTTGAATGTATTCTCAATATAATCTTACTATAAAGCTTCAGAGTCTGGGTTGAATTCAATATAAATTGATTCATATAGAATGATGGATTCTCGAAATAAAATATTCTATGTTCAAAATTAGAATAACTGTACATAACAATAAAGAATATTAGTAACATTATGGATTTTTGAAACAGTGCTTTATCATATTTAGATATTAGAGATTAGATGCTTAGATAAAGATAGATTAGAGGGGGCCAGTGATTTGAAATCGACATTTATTCAATTGATAGTTAAATTCTGAAAATATTAAAATAATGTACTGTCCTAGACCACATATATGCGCAAGTCATTCCAATTTTATTAAACTTTCAAAAACGAATTAAAAAACGATTAAAGAATCTATTGATGAATGGTTAAAAATGATTACAATTCAAAGTTTCTATAATTGGCTTTTATTAATATTTAACAAAATTTATTCTGCTTTTATCAATTCTTACTATTAGTTCACACTTTCAATATACATATTTATATATCTCGTTCAAATTTTCAATCGTTAATAAAATACTTTTTATTCATCCACTCGAAATAAAATACATTTTTTTAGACTTGTAGTGGAGGTCACTTGATTTTAATACTTTTGAAATATTAGTTCATTCATTCAATTTAATTAATTTTTAATACTTTAAATAGAGTTTTAGCAGTTTGTAATGAAAATTGAAATCAACAGGCAGTAGCTCAATCGGTAAAATGCGAGGATTTCAATATTTTTCACTTGAAGGTAAAGAATGCGAGTTCAATTCTTGAAAAAATCTATCATTTTTTGATAAATTATTTATATTAATTGTAGTTATTTAATAAAAAGTAACTAATATGAAATTTTTCTTCGTTGACTTAAGTAGGAAATGACTACTTTTTTTATTACATGTTAATATTAAGATAAATAGGCTAATAACTGACAACTACTACAACAACAAAAAAAGGAAAATTTTCGGAGAGGGCGATTTCTCAAGGAAAAAGATTGAATAAAAAGTATCTGTATTCAAGAAAATATTATTAAAATGAAAAATTATAAATTAATTAAAATTTCCAGACATTTTCGACAATCTACATAAATTGAATAAATTTTAAACTGTTGTCTTACATTTTTTTTAAAATAATGAAATAAACATTTCATCAAAATGTTTCTTTCTGAAAACAATTGTATCTAATATTTACTTAAATACGTGCTTGAATAAGAAATTATTCAAATGTTGAAATTTTCTGATATCCGACTCGCTTGCAACGCTCATTTCCATTAGCTTTCTGTGTCTGGAGAAATTCCAATTGTTCTCTCAGACGAAGCAACCCAAGTGTCTTCCCGGTCA
This sequence comes from Argiope argentata, assembly GCA_026289955.1. Classification (NCBI taxonomy): domain Eukaryota; kingdom Metazoa; phylum Arthropoda; class Arachnida; order Araneae; family Araneidae; genus Argiope; species Argiope argentata. The sequence goes on along the minus strand of JAOUZG010025094.1, from coordinate 843,607 downwards.
GCAAGGGCCGAGAGAAAACTGTTGGTGCGACTGTTACTCACACTGCAGGCTCATCAATACTAACACGGTTAGCAACGGAAATGCTCTCTTATGGTTGGTTAGCGCCCATGATCTTACGAGCTCGCGGTTTGAAACGTCCTGAGAGCCGTATCAAGGCAGCCTGGGATTTGGACCATTATTGGGGGTCTCTGGGGTTTGAGACTAATGCGATTTACTCAAAGAAGTCACCCAGAGGTTTCGACAAATGTCAAAGTCCGTCGATGGGAGAATTTAGACACTCCAATTTTTAATGCATGTGAATTTAGTCTTAAATTGTTTAAGACTAAATTATTCAATACATTTGCAATATTTAACATTGATATTCAGCATCAAGCAGAAATGATAGTTGATAAAAAATAAAGAGTGTGTAGCCAAATGATATACAAGACGGCAAGGTCTATTTGCAAATGCTATGAATTACGCATCCGATTTGCTTTGGTTACTATCAAGAAATAATAAGTCGTGTCAAAGTTTTTATTGAAGTTTTAATTTACTATATTGATATTTTCTATAAATTAAAATAAATCTATCTAATCGTCATTTATCTTATAATAAATCTATCTTATAGAATGTGCATTATTTTAATTTCCCCCAAAAGAATACCGAGAGAATGGAGGGGGAGGGGTGAAATTCTTTCAGCATCTGAAAATAGTAAGTGCTCAGCAACATTTTACGTGTAATAAAATCAATTATTTCTTAAAATAATCGGAGGTGGAGAGAATTATTTTGTGGAGACTCACTGACTGAAAGAAATAAACCAACAATACAAACCATTTTGCTCAATTCAGACATTTGAAATTGAAAATATCCCACTACTAATACTCCAATAAGCAAAATATCTATATAATTTTTGTTTGTATATTTTAATTTAAGATTGAATCCAGTCTCCAGAATTTAAAGATTTTTCCTACCTATCTTTTCAATAACTCAATATTCCTTAAGCTTTGTAGTCATATACAAGGGCAATTTTGAGTAAGGAGGACATCTGGATTTGCAATTCCTTCGATTGAGATTATCGGCTGCTTTATTCTTTTATATTCATTTCCATGAACCTCCTTTTCGTTAATAAACGACCAGATTCGATACATGCAAAATTGATTAATATACCTGGTGTGTGGAAGTGAACTATTATCTAAATTCCGTACTCTAATACACGCTTCTGATCGCTGTTATCTAAAAGCGAGATCAATCAGAAATATAACGTACTTTATATTCCACTGTTCTGCATTTAGTGAAAATTAAATAAACATTAATTAACGGATAATATGTGGAAGGAATTTACAATTCAGCTTAATCAAAAGTTTTGAAGATTGAGGGAATTAAATATTATATCATTAGGGCGCCTGTGGGTCGTGACCCTCATTATACTTGGGAAAAAATTATTATTGATGGGCTATAATGTAAGAAATCATTGAGAAGATTCCTGTGCATACGAAAAGTTACGAATATTCCGTAAAATTTACAGAGCTTAATGCTTAAGCACTTTTATATCAGTATTTTATTAACAAAATCAATGAACTATAATAAAAAGTATATATTTTACTTTCCATAGCACGGAAACTGATAATATTTTTGATTTAATAATGATAATGTTAGGGAATTAAATCAAATTTAGGCGATGATGTAAATATTGCAATTTAAATTATTTCCCTGACATGATGGCATGACTCAATCTATTCCAGTTAATTGAGTAAATTTTATAAAAGCTACTAAACTAAAAAAAATTCACGTGTTTTTTTTTTTGTTTTTTTCATCAATAAAATCAGCATTATCTATATTTACGAATACATATTTTACTTTCCACAGAATAAAGGCAAGTCACTTTATCGTTTAATATCGTTTGCTCATCAGTATTTCTAAACGAATAGAATCATAGAGATAGATCCAAAATAAATTTGAAGGGTTATTCCGTTCATCAGCGTTAAGGCAGTCACCTATTTAAGTTGAAAACAGTATTCATAGGAATAAATTCATCAACTGAGTTAGAGGCTACTTCGCTTCCCTTCCTTTCATATTCCCCGGAATGGAGTTAAAGAATCTGAGGAATTCTGGATCGTGAAATTAGAAGACTGATTGATCAATATTTCATTTACAATCTCGGAATAATTAATTACAGAGAGGATTAAGACACTCCTCTCGACTTCTCGATTCAATAAAGGTGGTTGTCTTTCGTTTCATTTCAGGCAGACTCATTCTTCTGTTGAAGGAAATATTTTATAAGATTAAAGCTTGCTAATCTGAAACTCAAGATCAACTCTGTATGGATATTGATGAATTAATAAGTTTTACTTCATAAATTTTAGTTTTATGCGAATAACAGGGATTTCAGAACAATAGCAATAATTTAGATAAAGTTTTCCTAAAGTGTTTATTATACTTTAAATTAATTAGGTGTGAAGGTTCTTAATGTTCGACAGTTTCCTGTTAGAGTTGAACTCATAAAATTATTAATTTTAATAGCTTTTAAAATAAACAAAATACTAAATATTATTAATCTTATCATTTAAAACGTATTTAATCAAAATTATTTTTATAAAAATCAATGCTATAAGTATTATCCTTTCTGCTATCGGTATTGCCATTTTGAAAGTAACTCATCATGAGGTGAATTTCAATGCAAAGTAAAGTTTTAAAAATCTAGCTAATTAAATGTTCTTTCAGTAAAAGTAATCAAATTAATCAAAGGTGATTTTTAAAATATTTTTCATCAATATACTAGAAAATATTTTTAAATGATACAATTTTATGCCTTCTAATTTAAGATTATATTTCATTATTATAAAGTTATAAATATTTGGAAATCATGAAATATATTTATCTAGGCCAATAGCTTTCCTGGCGGCTCAAAAACAATTATTACACTACTTTAAAAATTCAAGAAATGAATAAATAAGCTTGTGTGGGGGGGGGTAATTTGATTTTAGCCTAACGTATTTTTAATTTTAATAAATTATTAAAAATATTTTTCCGAAATATTATTTATTGCATATTTGTTTCACTGGCTTACTAATGTTTTGCAATGGCATAAAATAGATTTATCGTAAGTATTTTAGCTTTGCTACATTACTTAGAGCATATGTTTAAAAAATATATATATGAAAAAAAAAATCGAGCATCTTAAAACATTACCATACAACAATTTTTCAAAGTAAAAAATTAGAACATACTTTAAAAAAATTAAAAAATATTTCCATTTTTTAATAAATTTTCAACATCGATTCAACATCAAATGACTTCAAAAGAGTCGACACAATGTACCGAGTTAAATAACATTTCCCCATTGATTTTTTGTTCTACAACAATTAATTGAATTGTCTCGGTTGAGGCTACTTTGTCCTCTGTTGTAAGACGAGAATGTCCGAGATGGTACGTGTCTTGATTTTAAATGAAAACCATCGATGCTCTAAGCTCATAGTTTTCTACCAACATTTTTTGATTTCAGCAAATCTCAGAAAAATGTAGCAAATGGGCTGGATTCTTGAAAAATGAAGAAAATAAGTTTCATTATTATATTTAAAATATGCTCTCAACTTAATAATTTTTAAGGAATATGTTTCGAATTGAAAAATATACTTCTTATTCCCTTTTCTTCAAAAAGAAATTTTTCATATTTCTATTTAATCAGACAACAATATCTCTGAGATTCTGATATAAATACAGTTACTTTGAAAGTAATATGAGTGTCTTGAGCTTACAAGGTCTTTCTTGGTCTTACTGAGATTAAAGTTCACTCTCGTTAAGAAGGAGTTCAGCTAAGCTGCTTAGTCAGCATCTTTGATGAGATTCTTAATTGAATTCATCTTTAAATTTTCATTTTATATACAAAAGAATGCACTGGGAAATGTTGATCGAAATGGAAGATGAATATAAGTAATAAAAAATAGTATGCAAATCTGTCATCTGTAGTTTGTTTCTTTGTATAGTTAATCTCATTATAAAGAAGAAACATTCACAGATATTTTGAATTGCCGCATGCGTAGGAATTATAGACTTGGCGACGATTTGATGAATTTGGCAACAAAACTATGACCCTTTAAAATACAATAACGGCTTTATCTCTATTAGAAAGCGAGGTTCATAGATTGTTCTAGGAAATTCGATTCCTGTCATATAACTATTTAAATCCGGAGAGAGGCGAGCCAGTTCAGGGAATTTACTCTTAGGAATCCCCAATTTTAAGCGACTTGAGTGGGATTATACCTTTGCTTGATAGTGAGAGGGATAGTTTGGGGAAGAGCAATCTTGCTAGTTTTTATTTATTTTCCCATTGAGGCTACGATCTTTAATGGTATTGTTAAAAATGTAACTTTAAAAATGTCATCTTGAGCATTAATGAACTAAATTGTTCATTGCATGTATTGAAATTACTTTAAATGCTTTGTAGATTATTGTTGTTGAATATTAAAAAAATCATTTACTTCTCATGCAAAAAGAAATCATATGTTATCTCAAACATCACATCAATACGTAAATATATGCCAAAAATATTTACATGCTACTAAATGCAACTGTAAATAAACCCTTCTTTTTAAAACATCTTGAGATTCCGGACGGAGCCGAGAAATTCATAATGAAAATTTCGTTTGTTAAAAAATTTCAGTTTTCAGCTAAAACCTGTTCCTATAACCTAACCTTCTGAAGAATATATATCGTTCTTAAAAATTCAAACATAAAAAAACATCAAATAGCCGCGGGTGCAGAAAAGGAATGAATCAAACAAAGAAATACACTTCTGTCTGTCCAAACTAAATGAAATCGAACTGCATTTTCTATTTGTATTTATCGAAAAATTTCCGAAGGTGTGAAAAATGAACTAGTTAGGTCTGTGTTTGTAAAAAGTCCTGCGACAGGGACAGTACAAAAATAAAGAGTTTATCAGGAGTAAACTGAATGTTCAGTAATTAAATTGAAAGTTTACCTCCGGCTAAGATGTCAGAAGGAGCGGAAATGAATTTCAGTTATTCTAGAACCAGATTCTTTCTTCAGATATTCTGTAGCATCTTTTGAGAAAAGCTATTCTTTATTTTTAAAGAACAGACAAATAAAGTTTTCTTTGATTACTTTGGATTTCAAGAATGCAAGCGAGAGCAGATTTTTTTTTCAGGAAATGATTGTTTCCCCCCAATTAACAAAAAAATAATAATTGAAAATTGTTAAAAGTAGTTTGCATATATCTGATAATGTTTAATATGCCCAATAAATAAAAAGACAATTTACGTTACAATAAATAGTATTTATTTAGCGCAAATTTATAGAGATTATTAGAATATATATAATTATCCATTTATTATAATAATTTATCGCGGTCTGTAATATTGAGCGGAATTTAAAAATATCTTCATCTCTTTTTGTTTGTATCATTATAGAATGCATAAATGTCAACTTCTGTTTTCACGTCAAGCAACTCGGTTATAAATTTTGGGTTTTGTGTGAATTTAAATTTGTAGTGACTAATTATAAAGCTAAGAACAAGTAAAAATTAGTTATTAGATCATACATATTACATTTTATGTGAGATGATGTGAATTGATTTCACTAATTGTACTGTTATATTATCACATTTTTTTTTTTAAAAAAAAGAAATGCATTTTTATATCTTCTTGTCAACATTTTTACTATTTTTACCAACTCAAAATTATGAAAATTGGTAAAAAAGATATTAAACATATTGTCAGCATTTTTTTTTAATTTTTCAAAAATTTTGTTTTATTTATAACTAAGACTTTGCGCTTCTTAGAGTATTTATTTTCGAAGAACTTGTTTTGTGAATAAGGCAAAACACTTTATAAATTAAAGATAAGGACTTCTATTACTGAAATTTTTTAAATAAATTTATTTGTTTTCATATTTTTGAACCAATACACAAAATGAATTTCTGCAATCAGTAAAAATGTCCCTTGTTTTACGAGACTAAAATTTGAAAATCGATTTCTTTCTCTATGCTGCATATACGAAAGTAATAAAAAAAAGAGATTTTGACGAATATCCATGTTTCAAAACACCCTGAGTTCGAAAAGTGTATTTCAGGAACATTCAGGTCTGTTTTTTTTGTGACAAATATAACTCAAAAACGCTTTGTTCTAATCGAATATATTTATTTGAAAAAAAAAATGGTGTACGGTCTTTATACCAAATTTGTGGATTTCTATCAAATTTTGAGCCAATTTCGCTATAAGAAATCTTCCTCGCTGTTCGAATATAATTCAATACTATAACTTCAAAACGAAAAGAGATAGACGGATAAAATTCGATACATAAATTCAACATGTGTAGTGCAGAAATTTATAATACTTTAAGCCAAATCCAAAGGGTTAACCGTTTGTCTGTTCTTATAGAAACATGTAAATATGATAGCTCAAAGATTCAATAACTTAGATAAATATATATTTGGTATTTAATTTTTTGACGAAAAGTGCAATTTAGCGTTGAATATTTCTTTCAATCAGTAGTAAAACAGCCGTCTAAAACACAATTTCGATTTTCGAATACTATTAATCTCTTTCCAGCGAATAATTGGCAAAGATTATGACATAAACTTTAAATGCACGCCAGAGATTAATATTTCGCTACTATTGTACGCCATTGCTATGCGAAGCGTTCTCTGGGATAACACCTTTTGAAAGTTTATGCCAGAAAGTTCAAGGAAGATCAGTCATGTTGGTTGAAATTATTAATATACCAAGTTCCCTTAATTGAAACAACAAATAAAAAAGAACGAATATCCACTTAGCATTTTCCAAATATTATAAATTTAACACTTGCTATGAGGAGAACATTCTGAAAAGCAATTCAATATTTATAACAAGTTTTTATCAGATAACTTTTTCCCAAATAAAATATATAGATGTTGAAAAAAACTTTGAACACAAAATACAAAAATTGTTTTTGACTATGACAAAATAAAAAAGATTTCTTTTATAATTCTGAAATGAATAGTTGTTAAAGACGGAGAGCCTTTATGACTGACCGTGGGGGACCATTGATCCTGATCAACCGGACATCTAAACACACGGGTCTAATTGCCTAATTTCGCGGGTTCCATTTTCTTAATTACTCCTGAAACAGCATAATCACTCCGCACGGAATGTTTACATTTTTTTAAAGCGGTAATCGGGCTCATGTGGATTTCCGGGATGTTTCATTGGGGACTTAATTAATAACATTTAATAAGCAATCTGTCAGCAATTAAATGTGTTCGTTTTCTTTTAACTCAAACGCCGTTAATGTATATTGATTATTCCTTTTATTATGTTGAGTGTTTTCTTTACTTTTTTTAAGCATTATGCGTTTTTCAACTGAAATTCAATAGATCTGATGCATCCGATAGTGTTTTCATAAAGTTGTTGATTTTTCCAATTAAGATACATATGTAAAAAGAGATTTAAGATATCTGTCTGGTTTGCATAGTCAGTTTTTAAAAAAAATCACAATTTTTTTTATTGTTTCCTTTGAAAAACTATTTATTTACGTTTCCAAATCTGTTTTTTTTCCTACGATAATCATATCAGAAAATATAGATATTTCTTTAAATAAAAATTAACGAAAACGGTACCGCAAAGGCATCGTTTCATCCCGATAATCACTCAATATCTCCATATCAAGAAGTTAGATTTTTTCTCTTTAATTTAATTAATATTTAATGACTGAAATTCACTCAAGGTTCTGTTGGGAAATGTGAAAGTGTAGGGCATGTTCAAAAGTGAGTGATTATTCACTTGAGAGCTTTTAAAAAAATCTATTAAAAGGTTTCCGGGTTAAAGAAAAGCTTACAGACAATGTCATAAATAAATTACAAAACTATTATGGCATTGTCATAAGATCCAATAATGATAATTAATTGCAGATTCAAAGAGCAACACTTGCTACATTTGCTCATGTTTGGTCTAATAATACAAAGCCAATGCTTATACAATAACCCAAAGAGAAAGTACTTTTGGTGCAAATATCAACTCCCACTTCCAGAAGGCAAAAAATATAAAGGCTCCAGCATAGAACTCCCAAAAACTATACTGAATATTATCAAGCTTACTTATATTAAATTATTTGACCAAAATCTTCAGAGAAAATATACCTTCACGAGAAAAAATGCTAATAAAATCTTGAACAACCTACTATGGACAATTATTCCCAAAACATATTTGTTTAGTCTGAATAACAGTACAGCTAATATAACCGTGCTGTTATACAACTATGCTTTTTTCTGGCATAGTAGAAATTTTTAATGAGATTGGTATTATTCTACGTCATTACATGCTAACACAGAGTATCTGTGACAACGAGCGAATTGTTGCTATAAGAGGCAGGTCTTTGACTGCTACAAAATTGTCCAAAAATCAAAACGGGTAATTAGAAAGAAAAAAAGTAATAAAATGGAAAATAATGAAAGTATTTGTAACAAACATAATAAATTTTAAGTATTTAAAATGAAATATTATTCCAGATCTATACTAATAAAAACTTTAAATGCATGTTTTGAAGGATGTTTTTTTTTGTCAAAATTTTACTGCGCAAAACCTAGTTTCGCAGAAGCGGATGAATATATCTTCACATATTTTTATGTATATTACCATAAGTGATGTGAAGGCAATAAACTGAAGATTTAGGTCAAAAATTAATAGTTTTATTTTTAGGAGTTTATTTCCAGTAATACCTATTATTTTTACAGTGCTTTTTCCATAAAAATGCTCGAAGATCCATGACTTTTTTTCTGTTTATTATTTTTCTTAGCTTCCATTTCCTTTATAAGAACAATTAGTATGTTTTTTAGAAAAATAAATTGGAGAATTTGAATTTAGTGTAGAGCGTTTTGCGTTTTTCTCTAATTACATCAACTTTTAACAAAAAATCTCAATTTAGTTACTTCAAATATTTAAATTTTTCTAATTAATTTTATTCACTGTTTTGGGACATAAGCATCAAGAAAATCTATTAAAATTTATAAAAGTTTTTTTTAACAAAATTATTTTATCTTAACAATATCTTTTTGCTAATTTAGGTTAAAATCGCGTTTATTTAATTGTTTACCTTTTAAATGCTAAAAAGTGACAAATAGTTTTTAGTATCACATTTGGTTCTGATCCTTGCTAATTTCGTTTTGTATTACAACTGCCGGGCGTAATATCGGCCTGCTGTGTTGTTCATCTGGTCAATATTTACATGAAAGGATTCCGAATGTTTCATATATATACAAAAACGTCGAAACATATAAATAAAAAATTCAAAACATATTTTATCAGTTTTGTAGTCAAATTCAAGAAAATTTTGAAATTTTTTAATATTCTATTTTTCTATCACAGAAGGCATAAATTATGTACAAGAATAAATGGTTAAAAAATACGTCAGTTTACATCGCAACACAAGAGCAGAAGAACTAAAGAGATCGAATTTTTTTTCAGTGGATTTTACTAGATTTCTTTGACACATAACGATTTAGGATATTAAAATTTAGTTATCTTTAAAAAAACATTGCAAACATTAAGAATTTTTATCACTTGGATCGAAAGAAAAGGCTAATTTCAGTGTTTTAAAGAACACGTGTGGAATTAAATAAATTAAAGAGGAATTGGATCAGGAAATATGAGAACGTTTAAGAATGACGCTAATATGGGTTAAATTAAGATGAAATTAGAAAATTGGTTAGAATTTAAAATATCATTAAATATGTATTATATATTTGAAACCTTTTTAAAGTTCCCTTCCCCTAAACTTTTTCTCAAATGTTCTTCCCTAATGTAGTCGCATACTTTAAATTCCGTATATCCTTTTTAAAAACGTTTACTGATTATTTAAGAAATTTACTCTTCTTGAATTTTCCAGTTTTCCATATCGTCAGAAGATAATGCATATGTTTCGACATTTACAACTTAAAATGCCTTTAATAAATAATTCAATCTTTTATATATATTTCTAAATATTTGCATAAAATATTTATGAACGATATCCCTGAAAGTAATTGAGAAATAATTGCTTTTTATTTGCACTTTTTTATACTATTACATGAATATGATTCTCTTCATTAAAAATAATTACTTTCTTATACTTATGCAGTAATAATAAAACTGTCCATATCAATGAATATTAAATCTATCCTTATCGAAAAATATATCTTTTATTCAAATAAAAGGATCAGTATATGTGACGTCCTCATTAGATGGCCAATATAAATGTGCATTTAATTTAATATCGATTTGTATAATGTTGACACATAATGTCCGATTTTTTTTTCTTACTTCAAGATGCGCCATAGATTTCGAAATTTTGTCGTCTCGACTCATTCTAAGCTTATAAAGTTACAGATGATATGCCATTATTTTGAAGCAGTATGCCTTATATGTTCTGAGTATCAATTTTAGATAATAAGACTGATTTCAAATTTAATGAAACCAATCGCGAATTACATTTCAAGTTTTGTTTAAATTAAAATGGAATATTATTAATTTCTGTTGTATTTTTTCTCAAATATAATAAGTACATCATAGTTAATTTATTCTTGTTTCTACTAATGAAACAAAAATTATGTGACAAACACTTCCAAGAAAATTTTAAATACTTATCCGCTGTCGATTCAAAAATTCTAAATTCAGTGCATAATTTTTGCTTATTTTAACTGCTTCTTCACTTTCTCTGTTTTCCTTTCTATTCTATACAGCTGTATTTACTTCCATTTAAAATCCAACAAAATGAATGTGTAAGATTCTCATTTGTTTTAAATTTTCGTAACTTTCTAGTTTTCTGACTTTTCTTTTTTGAAACAGAAAAGAGCACGCCCCGATTATCCATCACCAAAGCCTGCAAAGTAATTTACATAAATCCATATTTTCATCTTTACATTTCAAACCTCAACAAAGCAAACTTGAATTTCCAATTAGTAAAGTTTTTATTTGACTTTTCGTCTTTTCTTTGAATGGTATCAGACAAGTGACAATTTGAAACGGCTCCAGTCTAAACGCAAATATTGAAAGACATCTAATTTCAAAGATATTTTCATGATAACTGTCCTGTTAAATTCCTTTCTATGAATATATTTAGTATCTATCTAATTAGTAAACACTTAAGAATAAGGTCCTCGGTTAGGGATCTTACCTCCCCGAATAAAGGAAATGGATAGTCTGAATCATAAAGATCTCATTTGCATGAAAATGAAGAACCATCTACCTGTTATTTTAACTTTTAATGAAATGTCAATATTTCGAGATATGTATACAAGGCATGTCTCTTGCATACTTTTATTCTTTCAACTGAATTTCTCAAGTTTTAAAACCTTTTATTTCCCTATCTGGTTCTTTCCCTAAATCTATTTGTATTCGGTATTAGTTTGAGGGAGTTATATGCATTTAGTATGAGATTCCTAAAGATTATGTGAATGTTTACAGCCTATGTTTATAGATTACGTGAATGTTATTTATGTTTGTCATATTTAGGTTTTGAAGCATAACACTCAAAATTTGCATTACCAAAGACAGTTTCTATCATGGTTTTTATCAGTAAAGAGTATTTTTTGTATTTGTTTCTCCGTGTTAATCTATTAATGTATACCGATTTTGTAAACTTCTCTGGTATATTAAATGTAAAATAAACAAGTGTATATCTCAAAATTTTCTAGCTCTGCTATTTGAAACAAAACAAGCTAAAAAATATATAAACCCTCATTTGTAAATTAAAGTTAAAAAAGAACATCAGAGGGTGAGATTTCCTCGAAACTTTCTCTTACACTTTCTAATAAATGTATTCTATAACTATTAACCAAATACTACTGAAAAAGTAGTGTTTTTCAAAGATTAAGGAAAAATCACAAAGTTGATTACTTCAAAACTTGCATGCAAAATTTATTCAAAATTGTTCACAGAGCACAATATATAGTTCGGTATTAAATATTATGAAAAGAAATTATCACACAATTATGATGTTGCAGAAATTTGCATATTATATACATATTTATAATGAACAAATCGGATGTGTCAGTTAAGTATTGTAAAATTACTTTCAGTATGGAGTATAATCCCCCTCTTGAAGCAATACAGAGATTTATGACGATGTCAATTATATGGCATTTCAGTTCCGTAGGAAGTGAGATCCATTGCTCTTGTAAAGGAGTTGCAAGTGTGTCAAGGGTCTGAAAAAGAGGATTGAGAGCAGCAATATCTTTTTAAGGCGTCCCAAACATGTTCGATGGGATTCAGGTCCAGGGATCGAGCTAACCACTACATGAGGTGAACTGTTTCCTGCTGAGGATGATCAGTGTTGTAATCCTGCAGAAGGACTTCATCTGTTTCCCTGACATAAGGACATATACAATGGCAGATCAATACCACCTATATAGGCTTGAGCAATCGTTTTTCCACATGGAGTTACACAAAAGAATGTGGGTTTACCAAAAAGATACCATATTACAAAAATACAAATACTGTCACCCTTATTTGCTTTTTTCCCAATGATCTGTGGTATATAATCTGTTCTAGGTTCTCTGTTAATCAAATAACAGCTACTATCCATTTGGAGAATAAACTTAGATTGAATCATAAAGAGATTATCCTTCCAGTAGACGCGTATGTGTTCAATTCATAAGTTCCCTTCTATGGCGTCACGTGAGTAGTAAATAAATGACGGTCTTTCAGCGCGGCTATCAACCTTCGTGAAGCCTTTTACTCAGTGTTGGCATTGATTTCAACCTCCCGTGGCTACAGGCAGTATCCGAGTTGAAAAGGAGATGCAATTCTATTCCTTTCTGCCCATAATGACAATTATTTGCTATCGGCATTCATCGTAGCAGTTGATAGTCTTTGACTGAACCTCCTATCTATACAACGAATTCGTTAAAAACTGTTGCCCAACTCTATGAATCACGGGTGACTCGCACTTAACCAACTGGCTACTTCTGTTTGACTTGGTACCATCTCTAGTCTCCCAATAACTTTCCATCACTGTTTTTGATCAAATGCTGTCTGATCATTGTTGAGAACGAGTTATTCTAAATTTTAGGGCGATAATCACAACGAAATTTGTTCTTAAGCATTCATTTTATGTCTTATTCATTTTATGTTCAGTTGGAGTGCGTCTTAGTAGATGACGCACTCCAACTGAAGCTCAAATAATTGGCACTTTTACTCAAACTTGTATTTCACAACATATTTATTCGGATTAGCTTATTTTCCAGGGAATATCGCTATTTTTCCTTAATATCCGAAAATCAGTACAAATTACGAAAGAATTTAATAGCGTGCGATCTATGGGGGATTGTTTTAGAGAGAAGTCACTGAGATGCAATTTTCAAATACACCAGCCGAAATAATCTCACCGAAATATCCTCAAATCCTCTAATTAAACTTCCTTTCCCTTTCCCTGGAATGGAATTTTAGAGCTGAAATAAGGGAATGGAATTGGTGAACTAAGTGGCGAAATAATAGTTCTATGAATCTAGCATTTTATTGAATCGTGGCAATATGTGTTTTGTGCTCCTTTCTACTGACTTATAAATCCAAAATTTGACACGGGTGTACAAATGTAATCACACGATAATTAATCGTATTTCATTGACCGTATTTAAATTAATGCATTTTTGAGTTAATGCGTTTATATACATGCGAAAGCACAGACTGTTAACCATTAAAAACGTCTGTTCAAAATTTAAGAATATAAATCTTAAATCGTAACTTATGTACCCCATTTTATTTCATTAGTTCTTGACATTTTGCAGATATCGAATGTATTTGCATTCGAATCGCCAAATAGACGGACATCTTATGAACAAAATTTGACAAGTATATAAATCGTACAAAACTTAAAAGAAATCTAAGTTTATGTACCAGATTTCAAGTCTATATACCAGACGTTAACGATTCTCAACACCTCGTACACAAGACAGAAAAAAAAATACCTTAATCTAAGAACCCATTTTACACTTCGAAAAGTATTAAATGAAATACCAAAAAAAAACTAGTACACCAATATAATTTCGTGCAGAGTCCCCACGAGCGCAAAAAAGTGCCTCAGCATGACGTGTCAAGGATTCAACTAATTTATTTGGATTTTTTGAAGACATTGTACACCATGATTCTTGCAGGGCAGTCCACAAAACCATGGGAGTGAGAGGTGGTGGAGATCTAAGGATAGCACATTGCAAAAAATTCCAGATATGGCCGATAATGCTCATGCCAGAAGAATTAGGTGGCAGCAAGAGAGGGAAAAAAATTTAGAGGAAGGCTCCTCAAGCCACTCGGTAGCTACTGTAGATCTTTAGAGTGGCGCATTATCAGGTTAAAATCGTCCACGTCCAACAGAATGCACACAGGACATGTATGTATGTATGTAGAGCCAGAAAGGATGTTAAAGTCCCACTGACCTGTCATGGTTGAGTCTACACACATCAACGGTCAAATTTCATACCACGTGCACAAGCCTCTTTCCGATCTTCCACCAGCTTGAACAGTTCCTTGTAATGTATAATTATACAGATAAACAAGATGCTAAAGGAAATTTTTAAATGCAGAATGATTTGATACAGGGAGATTCATCAAAATCTGGACCACGATTTTTTTTATTTGCAACACTTTCTATACTTCTTGCACAAGAAAGCAAAAATAGTAATTTTGATAATAGTTACAAAATTGAAGTTTAATTTATTTTCCAATCCAAGTGTGAATTATATTCGCTAACTTTGAAGCAAAAAAAGGTAACTTCAAGTGGATATTCAATGTAACTACAAGAAAACTAAAAGTTTATATATAAAAAACCCAAATAAGACGATTAAGACCTTCTTTGACATATCTTTCCTTTTGAAAAAAAAATATTTAAATGTCATCAGATTTTATTCTAATTCTCCAAGAATATTTACACTGCAATCACTTTTAAGACATTCCATGAATAAATACAAGCGCTTCTAACGTACGCGACGTCTTGGTAAAATCATTAAAATTTCTCGCGGATTGGAGGATAATTGGCTCAATCAGATGACGCAACTGTCACTTTTTCTACTTATAATGAGGGACTGAAGATGCACGGAGAACGCATAGTAATTTTCATTTCAGATTTTTCTTTTTTTCCCCAAAGAGACTGTTTTCTTTCGATTTCTTCAAGTCCTTCGAATCTTTCTACAAAAGAAACGTCACAAAAGGTTTTAAGCTTGCAGAACTTCTGAATCCACAGAAATACCAATTACGCCTCGTTAAAAATGAAACTTTTATTCTATGCCTTTATTGGGAAAAATATTGGATATATCGCAGAAAAAAATTGCCTTTAGAAAATTCGTGCAAAGAGAGAAATAAGTGGAATATAGAAATTATCTGGATTTTGCCAATATTCGTTTTTATACATATTAAATCGATAAAATATGCTTGCAAAAGTTTATATTGGTAGCAATAAATTATTAAACTAGCATAATTTTAAAAAATACAGGGATTTCAAATTTGTATAGTTAAGGCAATTCCAACAATTATGTAAACCAGGAGCTCCCAAACTTTTAAACATTGCAAATCTATTCTTAAAAACGGATGCGTTGTTAAACCCCTTCGTCCTTGGTATATTGACTTTTTTTTAGACGAAAAGTACACGTTCTCTACTATAGCAAAAAAATTTTGGTATTAAATAAAAAAAATTACTAAGATGATATATTCTCATTTGTTGCAAAACTATTTAACTTTTCACATCCAATTAAGAAATTTTTTAGGATAAAAGATTTGAACTAATACTGATGGCTCGTTTACGCCTGTGCTTTATTCGCTACATTGTTTCCATACGGTTTGATGAAAACTTATTTATTACACTTTTTCAAACAGAGGAACGATATATACATATTCCCCACTTTCTACTGAAAAGTTACTCTCGGCTAACCATGGCCTATGATCTACGCACAAACATCAATATTAGAATGTCTGGATTTAAAACTGATCCATCCTGAACCATTGGATTTTAGCCATACTGACTTTGTCCCCAAGGTTAAAAAATACATTGTAGAACTAAGCACAGCTATCACTTTGCCATTTCTTTTAATTAGCCACATTTCTCTGACAAAGCTTAATTGCATTAGCATTTATTTTTCTTTCCTTGAAAATTTGTTAAATAGTGTAAATGTTTGGCTATCATTAAAAATACAATAGAAAATTTAACCAAGCTTCAATCTCTTATATTTTCTCTCATATTAAATAAAAGAATAGTATTAAAAGAAAGAAAAAAATTAAAAATTTAAAGAAATTTGATCATTTTATTTTAATTATAAATAATCCTTTTCAAAATTATGTTATTTTACTTTTTAATTGTCTCTTATCCCCCTTGGATTGAGCATTAATTCAAAGATATCAGGAAAGAAGGGTTCAGTGGCTTCTGAGGGTAAGACTCCCGAGAACAGGAGTCGGACTTTAGCTCAGATGAAGACGACCCTTTTTCACACACCTCAGATAAAACACAGGGTAAAGAACAAACGTTTCCGAACCAGGACTCGAATCCTTTCACATACAAGAATGACTTTCCAAAAACAAAGCATAAACCACTTGTTTTGCAATAGTTAATTCTACATGAAAATGAAATTACTGAATTGCCTTATTCGTTTCTTGAACTGCGTGAATATTTCAACTCGAGAGTTTAATTATACGTTATTGGTTTATCAAAGTTGATCTACGATATTTTATGTTTTACAACATGTAAATTCTGTTCTAGCCTCAGTGTATATTACATATAATGTGTGGAAATATACTTTTTATCAGTTACGTGCCGTTTAGGAGAAACTTTCGAAATTTTAATACTTAAGTTTATTTCTTTACTGGTGACATTTAATCTACAAGAGGGCACATTAACAACGTTATACAAGAACAAAAAATTTCCATTCAGGGGTTTTTACCATAAGATTTTAATAAAGATTTATTCTTACGGATAATCGTAGATAGGTATTTAGATATCTTTAAAAAACCCACTGTAATTCTACCCTTTCCTCGCAGTGTGGGCAAATGCTGAAAGGAGCAGTTTTATTAAGTTAATATATAATTAAATACGAAAAAAGTGGGATCTGACCGAAAAATGAAAGAACTTTTTGCAATGAAGTTAATATGAGCTAAATTAAGATAAAAATTAGGATTTAATTTATAATTTTTGTATGTAATGGTATCTCAATCTATCTGATTCACTAAATTTATTGGTTATGATTTCTTATAATCGTTTCGATACAATATGTTCATAATTCAACCAGACTGTCCTACATTAGCATCGTCTTATTTAAATTGTCGTTTTTCAAGTTTTTTTATTAGGGGTTAGAAACTTTCTAATAGAGACCAATTCTATGACATCTTACTTTTAAAAATGTACTTGCTAAGTTCATCTAATAAATTTTATAACCTTGAAATTTCCCTTTAGTCCGTCTTGTGAGCAAACCAAATGTAAAAATCCTTCATCTTAAAATTTAAACAATGAAAAAGAAATCAAGCAATCAAATGGTTAACGAAAATTTAATTTCAGAAAAGTAATGTAATCAATTAAAATTTAGGTAAAAAAATATTTTTAAAAAGTTTTGCAAAAATTTGTATGAATATTGAATTACAACAGTAGAACGAAGATTCAATATAACAGTTTTTTTATTCGATATTGAAAGTCATTAAAGATAAACGCCAAAATTCAGCTTAATTTAATTAAAATTTCACACCTAGATGCATATTTTCAACCTCCAGGATATATATATATATATATATTATATAATGCCAAATTAGTTAAATTGTTTGATGTATAAAGCTGCAATACATTCATGCACCTATCTCTACTATTACTATTATTAGCAGTAGTAATATATAAATTCTTTATCATGTCTAAATGGAAAAGAAATCAATGGAAAAAGTTTTATAAGAATAAAAAAAGAAATTAATTTTTTTCTGGATCAAATTAGACCGCAACTGGTAGTTAAGTTTTCTTTATCGCGTAAAATAAAACTGAACTTTGGATTTGAAACACCACGATTTGCCAGTGACAAAGCAAAACTCTACCACGATGTGTTTATGAACTCGTTAAATGATGAGAAACCACGAGAAAAACCAACATTCAGAAAGGAAAAAATGGTAAGAGATCTGCAGTCTGAAATATCAGAGCGTAATGTTTTACTTGGGCGCATATGTACGACTGCAAATTCCAACTGAGAGACAAATCATTGGAGAGAACGGGGCAAATTATTAAACCGTTTAGCTATAAGAAGGAGCATATATATTTTTCACACACGTTTTATAGCCTTTCTATTTATACAAAACTATGTTATCGTAGCATAATCAAGCTATGTAAATTTGTGAATATTACGGTTGGCATGCACCATCGATACAATTCAATATTTCTGGAGCTTTTCTAAATTCATACCCAACCGATATTTTCTTGAAAGTTTCCTTTGAACTAATAGAATGGAAGATAATTTTAACTTTAAGCACCAGTTCAGTATACAAAGCTAATTCAATATAGTATAATAAATGCAGGAAATAGTCTTTTTCAAACTATTGCTATATCTAAAAGACAATCAACTGACATTTTTCAGGTTTCTTGAGAGCTTTCAAATCCCCTTTTCTTAAATCAGTTGAATAAGATATCAGGCTGAATTATGTGAACTACCCAGATAAATTTTAAAATTGAACCTCATACATTCAGCATTACTCCGATCCCATAGTGCATTTAATTGGATGAGCTCTTGTAAATCATTCTATTCCAAGTCATTTCCATATTTAATAGTCGTTTTTGTATAAATACCTATAATCCAAGCTTTAGAAAATTGGAGGTGGAATAAAAATTCCAAACTAATTTCTTTGTTTGCTTTATTTAAGTTAAAAGTTGGCAGTTTTGTTTAGTTAAATTAATATTTGCACCTCAAAATTAACCTTTGCTCAAAGTATCCAATGAAAAATTTTCCCTTAAAAATTTGAATACATAGAAATAAAAAATAGAATTTTCATTTAAAATTAATATTGAAAGGTCTGAAACGGCTTTAAAATTATGCAAGAAATAAAAGTTTACTAAGTTGAACAAGTTCCTAGGGGGGGGGGAGTGGTGTCCAATTGACCTACTGAGCCAAGGCATCGAGTTTGTTCGTAGCAAGTCACTGGCTACTGTCGAACTCTAAATTACTAGAAATGCATGCTTTGAGTAAATTGACAATGTTTTTAAAATTTAAATGAGAAACTGGAAAATACATGAACTTAACTGGTCATTCAATATGTTAATGAATATTTTATATTAGAACTTATTGCCTATTTAATAATTATGTACTATAAATATATTAAATATTCCTTGGTATTTTTAGGAAAAATATTGTTACTTTCTGAAAACAGTAAATGCAACAGATAGATTTAAAATATATTTATCCAAAATAATTCTATCTCATTAGCTTCGAATTATTGTCGAGTTGAATGTTATCAATACTTGCTTTAACCCCTAAGTACTTATTCATTTTAGTGCTTTATTCTTAATAGGTAATTTTTCAAATCTTGAACTGAATTAAATGAAAATCGCTGTATTTTATACAAATCTGTCTTAAAAATATTTTATTCTTCAAAATTTTCATATTATAGATTTATATAATGTCTATTTTTAAAGTGAGATTTTTAAATCGGGAAATTAACGGTTTGAGATGTTTAAAGGCAAAACCTGCCGTTTTTCAAATGAAACTCAACTCAAAAAGGATTGTAATTATAAAATATGCGTCTCGAGTCTGACGAATATAGATACAAATTTATTGCTAATTTCAAAAGTTCTTCCCATGACCTTAAACCCCTAAAAAGTGGTCTAAAATGACTTTCAAAAATGTCAGTCCGTTAACAGAAACAAATACTTTAGATAGATTTCGCCTGCGGGCCCAACCCTTTAAAGCCAACAAAATATAGTTTATTGGCCAGCCAGATAAATATGGACTTGAATGCAAGAGCTCTTTACCCCTCCCTACCCATTCCTCCCAGATGTTTGACATCTAACTGAACAGTTGGCCACTTAAAAATTTTATGTATTGAATGAAAAATAAATTACCGATTTAAAAAATTCCCAAATTTTATCTCAGACTAAAAGAAATTGAAACCTGTTGATTAACAGATATTAGAAACAATTTGATTTGAAAATAAGAATTTTATTTACTACTATACAAAGATTAAAAACACGAAGTATATTCCAGCAATAAAGCCAATGTATACATCTGATCTTTGATATACATTAATATCAGAAGTGGATTTACTAATTTACATAGAAAAAAATTTAACAATCATTTCTTTATCACTTAACAAATTTAAGTTCACAATACATTGATATTTTTATATTAGAACGGAAATTACACTAAATACTTTAAAAATATCAATTTGCACACATTTAATTACACAGAGACAAATACAAATTAAAATAACAATTAAGTTATTCATGCATGATTAATACAGTACAAAGATTTAAAAGAAAACAGTCGTCCAAAATGCAACATAGCGAACATTTGAATCAAACTGATAGTATATTAATGCAGATTACTAGTTTCTAAAATAGTTTTTTTTTAAACATATCCAATTATTCGTCCTAAACTTTGATGAGATATTTACAATATTGAAACAATTAAAAAATTTAAAATCTTTAAACTCTAGTTATTTGTTATTTTATAATTCCTCACATTTTAAAATTATTAATAAGAAAGAACTTAAATTTAAGCTATTGCCATTCATCGCATCCTTTCGATTTTTTCTAAAAAAATCGCGGAATTTAAAAATTTATGAATCATTAAAAGGTGTTTATTTCAAGTACATTGATCCCCATGGTGATCAGACATGGCGATCAAATAATGCTGTAATTTCAAAAGCAATGAGATGGATTCTTGATTGGCTGGCCGGCCGAGCCAATCAGTCATCCTTTAATAAGAAAATAAAATTAGTAAAAAAATTAAATTTTCGAAGGATGCAATAAATGGTTTGAGATATAACTTCCTAAATATAAATATTTTAATATTAATTTTAAATTTAAATTTAATTATGTTGTTTATAACCATTCTTTAAATTGACATTATCATAATTAAGTTTAACTTTATAAATGTTAGACAATTTCTTAGAATCCGTAATTAAATTATTCCATCAATTCTAAATCAAATAGAAAATGACCATTTGGTTTTCTCTAGCCATTTAAAAAATATCAACATATACTCATTTAGACAGCCTCTATTTTTTAAAATATTGCTCAGAATTTAAACAACCAACTGGAATTAATGTTATGGACTGTTATGGTTATAATATTATTTAGCAACTCTTCAGACTTGACATAAAAACCCGAGGCATTCAAGTTTATCTTAAAATATAAAAAGGGTCAAAGTATTTACTACATTAAAGGAATTTATCAAAAAATCGTAATTACATTCATAATTCTTAATTACAATTATTGAAAAGCAATATTTAAGAATTTCATTCAGTAGCTTACAATGCAAGATTAAATCTCAACAATTATATAATTGTTCACAATGATATTTCATAATTCTCATGATTCTTCATTTATAAAGTTAAAAATATCTCGTATATGCATATTATCAAAATATGGTGAATATAACAACGTAACTTATCTTCAAAATTCATATTTATATTATTCTTAATAAATTCAAAACATAAAACTAATTTGCAACAATATTAGCAAACAGATCGTAATATATTCTCACTTATAATGCATTTATCTTATTGCATCTTGTGACCAGAGATGAAATTTTTAACTAAAATTTGGATATTGTAATTCGATACAAGAATTACGTTAAGTCAAATTACTTCAAAAATTTAGTTCAACTAGTGAGAAAATTCAGTTATTAAAATTCAATCATAGCTAAACAAACCTTTTAACAGAGGTTTTGAATTTTTGCTCAGTTTTTTTTATTACAAATATTAATTTAATCTGCTGCAAGACATTTTCAAAAAAAGTACAGATTTTTTTTAGCAATACAATGTTTCAATTATTAAATTGAATTGAATTTTGTACCTAGAATTCAACATTTTCTTGAAAGATAAAAGTTGGTATTTCTTATTTTCGATCATAAATTGGGCCCTCGCTAAAATTTAATGTCTAATTCAGCATATTTGACTTCAATTCATGCATTTCCAAAGATAGACATTTCTGTCGATATTATTTTGTGCGAAACATTTAGATACTGAATTTAAACGGACAATTTCTTTAGGAAAGTGCATGTATACAACATTCGGAACGTTTGAAAGATCGTAATCTAAAATAAAAACTCGCTTTTATTTTATGTATTTGAAATAAACGCTTCGTATGTAGGTTAACATCGTTAATAGTATCAAAAATATAAACATCAATGAAACTAATTCAATAATGCAAGTAAATGAAATTCATCGATTGCTATATCTTTCATAAAACGAAGAAGATTTAAATATCAATTGTATCAGATAAATCGTTTCTTCTGTACCAATGAAATTTGAAAAAATTCAATATAAAGGTAAGAACTAAAATAAGCAGTAAAACACTATGCGGTTAAGTGACAAAAGCATTTGAATGGCTGGAAAATGTTTTAAACACTTAGCAACTTACGCATAGTTGATGATTTGATACAGTTAAAGAACATCTCTTGAACAGCAGTAGTCTGGTTGGTTTGTAGTATCCTCCGACACCCAGGATGCACTTGAAAATAGTTCGAAACAAAATTTTTCGGCCCGTTTTGGATTTATCTTTCCTGAATTCGGTGTCTTATGATGCAATTATCTGAAAAAATATTCAGATAAGCAACAGATTCATCATAAGGATACTAAAAAAGCATTGATAAAACTTTAAAAACTAAAAAGAATATACACTGAAAAGAAATACAGTGGAAAAGTAGGTGTGGGACAACTAATAGGAGAGCCCGTTCTCTCAAGGCAAATTAGGCAACTTTGATATGGATTTTCAGACATTAAGTCCCGCAAAATAAAAAAAAACTCTAAAACCACTTGTAATATTTTCTTTATAATTGACAGTTATAAGTATTTGACTTTCAGAAATGACTTGCATTGGTTTTCTTTAACAAGTTACAAGTTAAGAATTCCCACCGTCTGGTGGCACAATATAACTAATTATATCAATACTACTTGTATATATCAATAAATTAGAATTAAGATGGGATTTCACAATCGACAAAGATTCTCAACACACAATTTGTTTCCTTTTCCCTTGACAATTCCATTTCTAGATTTCAAAACATTTGTAATTAAATATTTTTAATATGGTATGAAATAATTTAAGTACAAGCTTAAGAGGACTAAGGAGGCTATAAATTAAATTAATTGCCGTTATAATCAAAACTGAAATTTAAAGTGCGCAAAAGAAATACGCTTCAATATTTAAAAAATTTAATTATTAATGCGACACCATTACGTTAAAACAAGCAAGAAAACATTTAATAAAAGTAAAGTTACAACTAAAAGCTATTGCTAATTAATTTTAAATTCATTGACTTGCATAACAATTTAAAAGATTTGCTCTCTTTTTCAAAAGGGAAGAATATTCTGAAAATAATTGCATTTCATAATGTTTGAAAATACCTTACTAATAGTTGGTAGACGAAAACATTTTCAACTCTTCCGAGCACAAGATTATACTCTAATATTCGGTTTTGAATGAGAAACTTCTGGCAGGAATGAAATATCCTATGAAGCATTAAAAACATTAAAGCAACTCAATTATTCTCAGAAATCTTTACCAATAAGATTTGGCGCGATTTTCTTATCCAAAACTTAACATTGACAATTTAAACAAGATTACTTTAGTCAAATAATGAAGATAAATGAGATGTCACTCTTTAAACAGTCTTTTTGATAACGCTTAAGAGATTCAGCATTAATTCTAAAAATCACCCGAAATATTATTGTCCGATTAACTGGTATATGACAAAATTGCAGATAATGCTTTCACATTTTATCAGTTTTGGATTTTCTGGATTATATAAAAGTATTGTAAATAATGGATTGTGAAAATAAAAGCTTACAATTTGATTGTGTTCTTGTATCGTTTCCAAACGGGGGGGGCTTGTTTAGCCTAGCTGCATTTTCTATAGTATTCTCGGCCAGCCTAGATATTTGCCTAAAGTCGGATGAATTTGGAGGCCATCCTTTTCTTCAATCGGAAGGTGCTTTTAACCTAGTCCCAAATATATAAATTCTATGAGTTATAAGATACTAGGTATACAGCGTCTTAAAATTTAATTTACAGTGTACAGTAGCTTTAAAAAATATTTTACTAAACAGAGCCTGCTATGTTTATATGAAGTTTATTTCTTGAATAATTCAAAATAATCAAATGTGTTTATAGCATTTAGATGAAATTAAGAAAATTTAGTATTTATGACCATTTTAAGAATATCAACTTTAAAGTGAGATTAATAAATTATTCAAATAAAAAATTAACTCAAAATAAATGTAAATTAAGAATCTTAAAATATACTAAATTGATCGATTTTTAAAAGAAACCGGAGTATCGGCCACCAAAGGTTGAAAGAATTTGCCTAAGTTTACCACCTATCATGTCGTAGCAAGTTATCGAAACCTTGAAGCACCATCACTTCGATACCGGCGTCTGAGCTCTTCGACTTTCGGTTCATTCAGCATTCGCATGGGTCTGTAAATTTGAATGTATTCGCTCCATAGTTGGAATGACAATTTGTTATCCCTCACATTGGAAGGGGCTTGAAACGGTTCTCTGTGGAACATTTTACACTTATCTGCAAAGGAAGATTATCATAATTAACATTATTTACATTTCCTATTGCTTAGAAGGCGTAAGGAGTGTTTTCACTACTTACTCAAGTTTATCTACTCGCATTATTTGGAGAAGTTTTATAATCTGGATAGTTAACCAAAAATTTGCGTCAAAGAAACAATCCTTGTCTTCAAAGCATTCAAAAATTGTCAAAGAAATAAACGCTGAAAGTAATTAAACATTTTAAAATTAATAAAGATTCAAAATGATTTGAAGAGGCTTACTTTTAAGCAGATGAACAAAAAGCACGTTTACCTTTGATGTTGTTCCTCCCGGTACAAATTAGGAAAAGCATGGTTCTTTAAATTAGAACGTATCCGATCAACAGGTTGTGAATGCAAGTGTTATCCGTTACATTGAGATGAGCTTGGGTTAATAGTTCTTTGGGGAGCATTGTACATTTATCTGCAACTGAAGGTGTATTCACATGCTAAATATTATTCGTGTTTTATATAATTTAGAAAATCGATATTTTTCACTACTTACCCAGAAGAATCCATCTACATCACTTGGCAAGCTTCCTTGGGGATTAATCTAAATCCTGTATCAACAATTCTCATTCAAGTACTCAAGAATGGTCGATGAGCTAAGGGGTGAAAATAAAGATGAATTCAAGGTTCAAAATGACATTAGATGTACAGTCTTAAATTTACCTCGTGTTTTTCGAAGTGATTCATGTTTCCAAAATTCATTCAGTTTTAAAAACTGTGTTGCAATCATTCTCTGTATCGGTAAAGATTAATTTGAATTCCAAAGTTCACTTTCTCATTGTCCTTTTCGGATGGTCCTTTTAATTATCTTTAAACGTGCTTCCCGATTAAAAATTCAATTTCTTGGATTCTTTTCTTCGATTACTTGAAATGATATCTGTCGAAATAGTTCAAGAAATTCAACTCTTTGAGAGTTAGAACCTGTAGAAGTTCTTTCTTATATACTCAGTTGAAGCTCCATTTCTTTTGTAACTACAAGCAACTCCAATTTGAAACATCAAGCCTTTTTCCCATCCCTACATTCTTTGTATATTTTCTTCTGTAAACCAACATGAATAGCGAGCTATTAAACATCCTTC
The DNA here is from genome assembly GCA_026289955.1 of Argiope argentata. NCBI lineage: Eukaryota > Metazoa > Arthropoda > Arachnida > Araneae > Araneidae > Argiope > Argiope argentata. Next base: position 817,809 of record JAOUZG010025094.1, on the reverse strand, counting down.
GTTGAAATCCGTTAGAACTAAAAGCATAGATATTTGAAGAAATTCTTCGACATAACAATATTAAGCCTAGAATTACTTGAACAGAAATTTCAGAAACATTAATTGCTAAGTACCAGCATAAACTGGAATAAGTATAACAAAATTTCATCACAGATGTAATAATACTACATACAATGGGAGTAGCTTCTCATTTATATTACAGCATGAGTGTATGCATGCTTATCAGATTTTTACCTCGACAGCGAGATATTTTTGCATATTTTTATGAAGTTTAAACAGTGTTAATTTTAAAATATAATTTGAAGCTGCAGCTATATTCCCAATATCACACTTCATTCAACTTTGGCGGGAAAGAATAGGTCAAAATATCTGTTCATTTTTTCTGTTTGATCTGTTTAATTATTTTCTTCTGTACTTGGTGAAAAGGGAAGTTTCCTTTTTTGCATACAGTTCGTTGTTCAAGTTCACTTTCATTCTTCTTCAAATTCATTTAATGGCGATGAGCTGATATATATTTCAAACTAGTCCGTTTCTCCGCAATGCACTCTGTTACATCAAGTAAGGGCAAGCAATTTTCAAATAAAATTACAAATTTAAGATTTATCCAGATAACCTAATCATGCAATAACCAAGTATTCTAAAAACTGTCGATAAATTAAATGTTTCTAAAGGCAGAAATGACCAATTCTTCGAAATTAAGGGAATTTGATCCAATTAGCATAAAGATGTCCATAAAAAGAAAGATTTTCCTGCAATTGAAGGAATATTTAATATTTGATACATGCCAACTCATGATAAACTTCCAAACTGAATTCAAGTAATCTTAAAAATGTTTCTTAAAATAATTACAATGTTTTCAGTTCCAATTTGAATAACTGTCGCTGTTAATTTTATATTGACATTTAACTATTAGTTCATCTCATTCATCCGATAAATCGGGGCTAATTTGATCTGATCCGGTTTCATTTCAAAATATTTCTAATTTATCTTGATAGCTCACTCTCGTTGAAGTTACAATTTCTAAAACTGTATCCTATCTCTATTTCGATCGAGAAGCCTACTTCATTCGAACGCGATTGAATTTTAATTTTTACTACATTTTCATTTGAATATTCGTATAATAAATGGAAAACAAATTCCAGGATATACAGATAAAATAGAAAGAATTTCTACCTTCAAAAACTGCGGGCATTAAAGCCAAATAAAGCAACTAACACATCCTTCTCAATAAAGAAATTTATTCATTAAGAACTTCAAAACTTATACGATCAGGAGTGTTTTATATTATATTCAATTTGGCAAGTTTATTTCTAAGGTATACATCTAATCAAGGTAAAGAAAAAACTGCTAGCGCGAGGTGCCTCAGCATGTGTTGAGGGAGGAGGGGGGCTATGATTATAGGAAAACTTCTTGAAACAAAAGATGAGTTTCCCTGTTAAAACTGCGAAAACGAAGAAAAATGTAAACTCAACGTGTCGTTTCTAGTACTACGAAGTCTAAAATTAAATTTATAATTTTTAGTAGGATTAATATTTATTTGTTTCTATTTACATGCCTACTTGGGTCTAATAATTTAATATTGAAAGGAAATACGAAGGGTTTTTTTTGCCCTTTTCGAATCATATTATGAACTTTATATAATTGATTACAAATCATTTTTGATTGTAAGCCTTTGATTGAAGAGAAGAATCAGCAAGAAATCTAGATATTTCAATTTTACAATAAAATTTAATGTTGTCAATATTTAAAATTTACTTTACAGTCTGATGCCAGTTACTGCTAAAATATTAATTTGACATAAATAATCGAACTGATTATTCTTAATCTACGATCAAAAAAATTCAAAAACTGCCCTAAATAGGCGAAATCAAACTTCCAATTACAATAATCTCATTTTCGATATATCCTTGTTCGATTTAACAAAACGTCGAAAAATTGTCAAACCTTTGACAGCTAGCAACAAGAATTCTTAGAAGAGATCTTGGGTATAATTCGATTTTTGCTTTTGTATGAAAGTTTGAATCAAAAATTTGAACAGCTCTTTCATGCTACCCATTTTAAATCCAAAGCTTAAAAGGGTCTTATCGTATTCTCATTTCTTCGTCAGTTACAGCATTGAACAACTCGGGTATTAAGCATTTCACTGAACGACAGCAGAATGCAATAACAAAAATGAATAAGAGTTAAGATTCTTGTAAATCTTATAACTTCAATTAATTTTGTTTTCATGGCTATTTCGTATACTTGGGTAAAAGCTTCAGTTATTTGGATGAAATTTTATATTTAGACAAGCTTTTGCTTTATAAATTTATCAATATAGGCGTTTATTCCTGAGAAAACTCAATTTTACCCCCCAAAAAATCTTTTATAACTAAATATTAACATGTGACTATACATGACCTGATAAGTATCAGAGAATAGTGGTTCTAGTTTTGGATTTCCATGCATTTTTCAGATGTTTGATCCCGCATTTGCAATTAAATTGGAATTTACTTATAACTTTAAATGAGTTACAGAATTGGATTTCATTTGCAATTTTACAAAAATCTGCCGATCTCAGCTGTACCTCCTAATACCGATATTAATTTTACACATAACTGCAGAAAATAGTTTAGTTTTCGTGGACATTTACTTTTCCTTCAAAGACAATCTTATTCAGTAGAATGCCTTTAAGTGAGAACCCTACTACTTGGAAGATCTAATAGTTCCAGTTCGCAGATGCAAAACTGATATGCTGAAAGTACATTGATGGTTAACGATAGTTAAAGTATTTGATTTATTTTTAGAAACTAGGAAGTGGAATTTGTTTAGATAAAAAGATTCTTTTAGAAAAAATAGAGGGAAAAACAAATGCTTGAAATAAACAAGCATCTTTATTTTCCCAACGAACTTAGTTTTTTCACCCCACATCCCTGAAAAAGCTAAACCCAAAGTCCTTTAATTCTCTCTTAAAATGCGCCTGCGAATCCGAGTAACAATTAATATTTTTTGTTGTTCCCCACTCATTTGTTAGATAAATGCATATCTGAAGTCTTGACTACTGTTCAACTTATCTTGAAAACAACAAAGCACCTCAAAAAATCGAACTTCTATTGTAAACAGACAAATGATATCAATTTAAGTTTTCGGCCGTTTAATTTTAAAGAGAATCAAGTAATACGTTCAAGCCTTTTTTGAAAGGTAAAGGAAGTAAAATATTTCAACCGTGTTGGTCTGCTAAAACTCTGAATCTCTTGAACAGTTCGGCTCGTAAGAATATTTCTCCCTAGAAATTAATTTGAACCTGAAGTATAATGCTTTCTGCATAAGTTAAGTTTTGAGGGAAATTTATTTCGAAAAGTAAACTTGTGGATCTATTGTTTTCCCAATTTATTTTGGAAGTTGCAACATGGCTCTTATTATAGGTGAAACTCATTACCCCACTCAGCCCAATCGCGACAGTCTTCACTACGGGATTTCCTACAACTCCAAATCAGTTTTTCAGACCATATATTGTCTTAAACAGACAAGGATTCCCAGGATTCTTTCTTAACCAGCAGCTTTCCATTTAACTCATCTCGAATTTCTCAAAATACGATTAATATTTAAATAAGGATAATTCTAATCTACTTTGACCTTTCATATTATTCTTGAAGTTACAATCAATTACTGACTACTTACCAATTTGCAAAGGTTCATGTTTCGCTTTTCTATATATGACCCACGCAATCACCACCACCATTTGAACATCCTTCTACACACACCCGTAATCACCGTCAACATTTGAACACTCTTCCAAACACATGCAAAATCATTGCTAGTTGAACCCATTTCCACACTCATGACCCACACAACCACCACCAAAAGTTTTGACATCCGCCACATACAGGACACTCGCCGTTATCAAAATTTTGCATATACAATCGTCTCCAGCTCCCTTTCGCCCTCTCACTCATTCATAACCCGCACAAACACCACCTCCATTTCGTTCCCTCGCTCATTCATAACCCGCACA
>JAOUZG010025094.1:796463-813599 GCA_026289955.1 Argiope argentata | reverse complement strand
AGTTCCATTTCGTTCCCTCGCTCATTCATAACCCACACAACCACCACTGCCAACAGCGAATTTTCACACCCTTGCTCACTCCTTCATGAACTATGCAAATGCCACAAAGAGCCTTGTTTCACACCCTTGCTCACTCATTCATAACCCACCCAACTACCACCAAGAGCCCCGTTTCACACCCTTGCTCCCATTCATGACCCATGCAACCATAATACATTTGATATCAAATATTTCCCAGTTACGCCAAGCCTAGTTTGTACGTTTCTACAAACACTTACAATTCACACACCTATTCTGCCCATAATCCTAAAAATAATCGTATTTCCCATAACCACATTTAGACATGTTTTCCTTTCCCATCTCAGTGGCTTGACCTATGTAACGTATATTTAAAAACTTGACCTTGCATTTTATAATACGACTCCACTTTCACGAGGCATTTATTATTCCTCCAGTTTTCTCTCCACGGAATGCCAATCTTTAGATGATATAGTTAAACGATATTTTTATGGAGATTTGATTGCTAATGCAATTTTAATTTAATATATGAAATATTTACTTTATTTCAGATAAATATAAGATAAGCTAAATAAATCTACATCCATTTATTCACTAACGTCAAATCCTTTTGGATAATTTTTTATCATGATATTTTTTTATTTCTATTTTTCAATTATGTCCTGATGAATTGATTAAATCATGAGTTATAGTAAAAGGACTACCAAATTAAATTCTTACCAATTCATCAAAAAATTTTACACTATGCACGTCTAACACAAGAGTTATCTCCACAAACGTCAGAATTATGTTGCTGCATATTTATTTCAAGCAGCCCAACCATGACAATTCAGATCCGATTTGAAATTTATCGATTTTCCTAAACAATCCCATGTGAAACTTCGAAGAGGGTTTTTATTCCAACTCTTCAATATGGATAAAATTTAATTCGCACGAAATTACTCAATTATGGCCGTCAATAAGTTATCCGACTTGCGTAGGAGCTGTTTACAAACGTTTAACAATAGTTTTCGGGTGTAATTCTTCAGGTGGCAGTCACAAAAAGGATTCATTTCAAGAAATTCGAGGTTTTGCGAAGTTCTTAATGACAAGTAGTAGTTTCAATTTTTCTTTAAGGCGATTGTTTCGTATGTACTCATTTCTATTTCATGAGAAATTTTATATTATTCTTCATTATCCTTAAGACTTATTAGGGAAGCTCTATAAGCTCTCGTTATTCGAACTTCTTCCAAAAAGATAAGCTCATATCCCAAATTAAAGATTCGCTAAACAATCACTTTCGTTGTTGAAATGAATAAACTGATTCGTTAAAAAACCCAAGTTCATGCATGCATATTTTTTAGGAAGTTTACCGTTGGTCTTAAGACCCGAGTTGTTTTTCTGTGATGCCTAATTAGCTGACATCTAGTTATATTACCGTCTCTTTTTAAAAAATTAGGAGTATTTTGTGAAGGACTTTCAATTTTGAGCATGTCAGATTACGAGGGTAACACCCGAACTGGCACTTCCCTCTCCTCACCACAAAAACGGGAGTAGGTTCAGCCTCTCCCCCTATGGATTTAACGTAGGCCAAACCCACTTACAAGGTGGTTCTTTGATGGAATCTTACCACTAAGTCAGGCCCCTAGATTACACCCATTGTTAATGCTAAGAAAAGAAACCATTCTGATTTATTCAAGAATTCGTAGAATGCTAGATTTTATATTATGTCATTTTTAATTTTCTTTAGAGGGTTCGTTATTATTTGCGAGAGTTCAATGTCATCAACTGTAGTTTGTTACTTCATGATATATAGTGTTGCTCTTCACCGGCCGCATCAAATTTCAAGAATGGCCTCTGGCTAAGTCGGGGTATTCTACAGTATTATATGGTCTGATTTGAATTTAGCTTACAAAACTAAATCTATGATGGTTTACAGGCTAATTTCCGAACAGTTATGCATTCCATAAGTACGATCTATGATTTAAATGCCTATGCTGTTTTATTTTAATTGCCTAAATTTATAATCAGCAGTTCTTAAAAATCCAATACGAATCGTTACATATGTAAATGCATTCTTGAGATATAAACTTTAAGACATTTACAACGCAATTCTAGAAGACATACCCCATTACATTTGTAGTAGACAAAGCAAGGTTAAATGAACATTTGCATATGTCACTATGACCAATAACACGATTTACTATAAACTTATCTCCACTGACACCTTAAATCATGTCATTTACAAAAAGTCAATATTATCTATATGCATTCATGAAATATTAAAGTTTTAAATTCTGATATATTTTTTTATTAAACTATACTTATATAAGGAACGGTATAAACCTATGCATCATTTAACGCGCTTAATTTGGATCATATCGAAGAGCTGTTCTAAATTAAGCTCAAGACTTTACATAAAATCCAAAAATCAAATTAATTGCGAGATCTTTCTCAGAATTCGATTTCTATCCTACAGCAAAGAAGCAGCTTAAAACACTTATTCAACCTATTAAATTTCCCTATTCGTATTGCGTATTAACTTTCGTCTAAATTCGTCCCGAGATTAGATTTCATTCCTTATAGGGCAAAATGAATTATAGAATGAGCCATAGAAATTAAATTTCGCATTGTAAAAAATTAAACAAAATATTTTTTTAAATAAAATTGAATTTTTAAAGCTTAAGTTTAAAAGTCTAGTCGAAAGAAATAATAAGTTCTTGTAAGATGAGTTTTACAGTATTTAAAATATTCAAAGATGTTCACTTGGTATTCCATGAAGGGGATTCTAGATTAGACTAATAATTCAAATTTGATAAATGGTCTTGAATAAAATCAGCTCTAAAACGTAAATAACAGGCTTTATTCAGCTTGATCAGTCAATTTTCGATTCCTTAAGAAGGGATTCAAAAAGCCCATGATTTCTAATCGGAGGACCTGCTTTATTAAATTTGTTTACGCAGCAAATTTCAAGATTTCTAACAATTTATTTCAATATTAACATTGAATAAGTCTCAAGGTTCACAAAGTATAAACAAAAAGAAACGTTTCCATCTCCCTGCTATTAAAAAGTATTTTTACGCCTTAATTTTGTCCATTGTCTCCAAACCTAATTTTACAGCCTTCCATCACCCTAGCGTGGACTTCAAAACTGATTCTTTCAAATGCATATACAAGAAAGGATTGAATCATATCGTTATACGTTTGAACTGATTAAAATCCCTCCAAATAAATTAGTCTACTCAAAATACAAAGTTGCTACATATTGCAAGTTGAGTAAATAATCCTTTTTTACACCTATTTTATCCACCTGAACATGGACAAGTTGAATATCTCGATATAGTAGGAATCTGCCTACATTTAGTGTCAATGAAATTAGAAATATCTATGAAATGTGGCAAAGCTTAATCAAGGATACATCTTTAAACTAAGAATGCTTTGTGCAATAAGTCTATTAGGAGGTCAAACTCTGCTATAACGGAAAAGATTCGAATTAAATAAGCATTGATATTTACTGGATGAACGAGATGAATTAATTGATAAATTGTCAATATGAAATCTAAGTGGCAGTTATAAGAATTGGATATGAAAACCTTTATTAGACTATTAAACTAAATTATTTAAAAATTTCCAAAATTAAACTGTCTAAACAGTACGAGATATTAAATTTTCTTTCAATTGCAAGAAAATGTTTCCCCAGGCACCTTTATCTAATTTGATCACCAACAATTTCCAAGAATTAAAAACATTTTTGCCTTTAAAACATTTCAATTCTTCTATAGTTTTTAGAATTACTTTAATAATGCATATTACTATTCTCTAAGAGAGAAATAATTTTAATAGGATAGAAAATTCTGGAAGCCAAGAAGCCAAAATTCTATGAAACGGAACCTTACTTGGAGTAGTCGAATGCACTTGAGGCGAGACTGTACTGCTGCTGCTGCTGCTTATACATAACCATCATTTCTTTACGGACTTTTCTTTTCTTGGACATTTTTCTTCTGGCTCTTGATATTTGAATATTCCACTTTTTCAGTGATGATTTTGAGGGACCTATTTACATCCGACTTGAGTGAACTAAATGCGACTTTGCTTTAATGTGAAATCGAAACGTTTGATGATCTGCTACATCTGAAAAGAAAAATGTGCTAGTTAGATGTTGCAAAGAATAAAAGGTGGCTTATTTAATATACTTAGATACTATTTAGAATTGATTTTGTAGGGAAATATTTTTACTTACGCAGCCGTATAGGCTGACTTCTGGACGAATCCCTCTTCAAAATTGAATAAATTTACAAATTTGCATGAATTCCATTCATAAGTTTCTTTCGTTTAACTCAAAGCGATTTTAAATTATCGTATACGCAAGCCAGCAGACATAACGCCAAACATGTTCTTAATGAACTCGTGACGGTCCAAAATGTGAAGATTGACCAGAATTTGGAATTTTTCTTATGATTAATCTTTTTTCTTTTTGTACAAGAAAGTTTTAAAAAGGCAGAATTTAACTATGAATGAATCAATGAATTGAATTACTCTATCCTAATTATATTCAAATTAGATGAAATTTAAATTTCAAGGGTTCAATAATTTTTTTATGAGAATTTAATTGAATTTCGAGTATTTTACTTCATTTAAATAACAAAAACCCTATCTGACATTTCGAGGGGAAAATATGTCATATTCCAAATTCTACTGGAATGGGAGGAGTCTAATTAGAGCCCCAGACCCTCGCACCATTGCAAGGATTTAATTTAATCCCAAGTTTATGACGCATAACGTTTATTATTGCAAATATTTTCTCGGAGTTATTTTTCTCGAAATTTAAGTCGCTGGAGTAATTGTAAATGTGCATGCATTCAAAGGAATGCTAAAAATTCAAAGTTATCCCAAAGCGATGGTTTAGTTGTACATTTAAAGCATTTTGTGAAACATTTAAGAAGTTTATTCGTAAAGTACCCAATACACTAGAAATCAGAGTTTCAAGATTTATATTATTACAAGGATTAAACGCGTTTCAGTGTTGCAATAATTTGATCACAATGATGATACTCATTTTTCAAAATTACCCTATAAGATTCTCGATTTCCTGACATTAGTATACTTCATTTGATAATATGCAATGTAATTGCCCTTCAAGGGCTTAAAATTTTACTTGTGTAAAAATTAAACCACAATTGATCATTTTTATGAAACTCGTAACTAAATGTATTTTAATCTTCCGTTACCAGCTATCCATTTTTCCTCTTTAAATGCTTGATATATTTTGTCAATAAAAAATTGTGGTACGTTCATTTGGCTTTTATAAAGTTTACGATTATAATAATTTTTCGCACGTGAAAATAGCTCAGCATCACATCAGAAAACTTCTAATTAATCTAAAAATAGCTGAAAATATAAATTGGATATTGCGACTAAGAATTTTATCGGAATTTACTCAAAGTTTAGACAGATAAATTTAAATCTAATTTCTCATTTCAAAATTTTTATTTAGGATTTGAAACGACGATTTAATCATTAATACCACTTCTTTTAAATTATATTGCTCTCACGATAAATAAGGTATGTTGGATGGGAAGTAACAAGGGAGCTTAGAAAAAGGGTAGAGCCCAATTCATAAGTAATAACGAAGTAATTCTGGTCTTGTTTGAAACTTATAAAGTTTATTATAGATGTTTCAAAACAAAAATACCGATACATATCAATAAATTTATTTTTAATAATTAATACATTTAATTTTATTTTTGTAGCAAGTTTAAAATATATGTACGAATTCTGTAATAAATCAATTACTATCACTAAATTACTCAATGTCACATGAGCAAGCAACATAACTTACCTTGTTCATTCATTCATTCAAAAGTAAATAATTTTATTACGAAAATACCACAGACTTGAAAAATTTAGCCAAAAATGTCCCCATTCAACCAAAGAGAAACCGATATAAATTCTACAAAATCAACCAGCATTGGTGAAAGCTACAAATCGAAAGAAATTCCATTTATAACGCCGTCTTATTTGCATGTGACTAGATGGGTTGAAGCAATACATTCATTGCTCGCTTCCTATAATTTAATGAAAAACCTCGCTCAAGCGGGATAGTGGTTATAAGGTGTCTTTGATTCAAACTCAGAAGATCTTTAGGCAATTCGATGAGAAATTCGGATTTGAACTCAGATTATCTTTAAACCTTGGAAAATTTTAACGGGTATGAAAGTAATTTTGCAATAAGAAATCCATAAATATAAGGTCTTTTAAAATTTTATAATGATTCAACTGTAAATGAAGTAATTTAATGAAATGGTGAAATTTTAAGATTCTAAATATTTACTAATTCAGTCTGCTTGTTAAAATATGTCGACATGACTCCTTTCAATATTACTAATTTATCTAATCACACAGTTTCATATTTGATTGATTTCCAAAACTTATATATATTTTTTTTCCTTTTTGTTTTTAATTTCCTTCATGAATGGTCTTGTTCATCTAAATCATGGTTCAAAATAATAAGAGCTATTTCAAAGTAACTCTAGATCAGCTCCTAAATAGGACATTAATGAATAAAATCAAACTTCGCCCTTCACTTAAAGGTCTGTGGATTACAGTCTTTATTCTTTCAAAAGATTTTTTAAAGAACTAAATTCAAATAGTTTAGGACTTAGTTCAATATCAGAGGATTATTAACAATATATCTTATTTCTTAGATGACCCAGCTTGTGAATGGTTCTTTCACAGTATGAATCTGTTAACATGTGCCAAACATACATCATGTAAGTATGATATTGAATATTGTTATTTAAATACTGTTTACATAAACGTAGAGATTTAAGTAAGGGGTAATCATGTAATTTGATAATGGAACTTCAATGCATTGGTTCGAAAACCTAATCGACTTTACATTTGTGGATTTAAAATATATAAAATTCTAAATGAAAAAAAAATCCAAAAGGGGAAACTTCGTTCATTGAACCCTAGTCGATTTTCATAAGTTCTTTTATTTTCTCGTATAAGAGTAAAAAGCGTTGTAATCTTTAAAGAATAACTTGAGATTTTACAGAACCTTTCCTTTTCGAATCTCTTTGAAACCGTAAAAACAACACATTGTTGGAATTAATTATGTCTACCTCTCTTCCTGTGAAAACAATACTTCAAAGACAATTTGAGCTAGATGGATGATTTTTCTGTATGTGGTTTTTACACAATTTTGTACATTTTCATTAAATTTTGAAGGAAATTCATTCAGAGGGAGTTTCACCGTCCGAATATAAGTTAGCATGGCAGTCTCTAAACAAAGAAAGCTAGTATTTAAAAAATCTACACATATTTGAAATGTAATGTGTAAATTAATATCAATTTTAAGTTTAAATTCGTCCAAGAGTTGACTGTCTATAGACCTGTTATTTCTATGGTTGGTGTAGTGTCCATCTTTCATAAGCATATGATCTCGACAATTGAAATACGGAATGAGTTGTTTATATGTAACTTAATATTCCGTGATTACAACATGAATTTAATCTCTTGAAAGAAAAGCCTCTAAAATATAAATTCGTTTTTCTACTTGCACATTAAGTACATTTCAACGATTATTCGCCAAAAAAAGGCCGATCACACTCAAATAGACTTTTCTGTAACCATTTTTTTCCAATGACATTTTATAATTAATATATATACTTATTGAGAATACGAGAGAAAGTTTCTGGGATACCACTTATGATGGTCAATATTTGGTAAATGAATGGTTGAAAGTAGAATTTGGGAAAAATTTCTAATTCTAACACATGAATTAATGGTAACTTAAGAAAATGGTTAGGGAACTTTAAGAATTAACTGAAGAAAATATAAATCATAAGCCATATAATATTCTTAAATTAAAAAAAATGTTTCAATGATTTGAAAAACTGACAGCTCAAATTACAAAATCCACTTCTATGAGGAAAAAACAAGCAAAATACCAAAGTTCTGCCCTTGCTAGTTTATATAGATATGCCATAGGTCACGCGTATCCTTACAAAATATTAAATCATGATTTTAAATAATTGGAATAATAAATAAAATAATAGTGCTTATATTTTTCTTGTAAACCAACAAAAGATTCTGTTTAATTCTTATAATATAAATCTTTTCCAAAATCAGAGGTTTCCCTTCCTGCTTTTTTTTAAAAAGTAAGCAAAAACTAAATGAATAAAGAAAAAGAACTTTTATTCAGTTGCATCTAAAAGGTCTCACATCTCAACTTTTGGATAGACTCCCACGATACAGTTTTTAGATAGAATAATGGATAGTTTTTAGAATGCGTAATTTTTAGCCTTCCACCGGATTACGAGATAGACAAAATAATCTTCAAACCAACCATTCTAGGAAAACTTACCATGAAAATTAGATAAAGTTTAGAAATATCAAAATTCCTTTGAGTGAATCAGAATTATATTGACGAACAAAATATAAAGCTAATTTTCTGTATATAACGAAAAAAATTGCCTCTGATAATGTGAACAGCAAATACATGTTACCCAATATTGTTACAGAAAATCTAAAAATTCTTTCCCTTTGGTGTATGGCCAAAAAATCAGGCAGTCTCAATAAAGGAAGGTTGACGTTTCTTAATTCTACAAGAAGACATGATCACACGGCAGCAAAACACAGCCGAAGCATACATAGAAACAGAACTTTTAGTACATGGCAGCAGCCAAGAAAAAAATCACTATTAAACAGCAGTAACAGCACAAAGAACTCGAAGGGTGCTCGTTGGAGACCGGTATTCCAAAAAGAGATTTCGCTTAACTACTCACATAAGGTCAACTCTCAGAAAGTGACTTCTCTCTGCCACTTTTTTTTCATAGCTGCTCTTACATGACTTCGAATGTTATAGAGCAAACGTTGGAATTCGAATCATAACAGAGTTGTTACCAAGATTCTCAAATATTATGTGTCCTTCAATTTTATCACAAAACTGCTATCCATTCATCTTCTACTATTTTATCGATAAAACTGATTTTTTATGGGAAACTTATGAGTTAAGAAGCAATTCTACAAATCAGTTAAAAAAATCTTCTATTTAAAATTAAAAAAGCATAATTTGTAGTTGTATTTATCTATAAACATGAATCAAGCTCATTTATTCCTCGAGTAATGAGCGATATTCAAATTAAATTACAATGCATCGATTCATATTGACGTCGAAACCGGAAATTTAAAAAAAATAAAAGGGGAGAAAGAGAGACTTGCAATCCTAAATAACTTTAGACCTTTTAGAAAGAGGAATGTTTTTCTTTTCCTGAAAGTTTACAAAACAAGAAAAACAACTGGATGATGAATAAATAAGATACACATTTTGTTTGTTATCTGCAAGCAAAACCTAATCTCGGCTGAGTTTAAAGAAGATCGCTTTGCTCTCATTTTGTTCCGCCTCCATCTTTTTTATCCTGTCAAAACCATTCGCCTCCTTTTAGAAGTTAGAGGAAAAAAATGTCTTCCACCTAATCCTTTAAAACCCTTCCGCCTTTTGCTTTATTGGAAACTCTTCATCGGAGATTGTTTATTGGGACAAAAACTACGTTTTTATTACATTTTTTGTCTTATATTCTTTTGCTGAGATACTTTCGAAGCAGAAGACAAGATACAGTTGTTTAGTAGCTCGAGGCACTTTTAATTTCGATTGGAATGAAGTGAAGATTTATTTGTTTAGAGAGCACGGAAAAGTGATCGAGTTATTTGAGTATGTCTTCTAGTCGATATTTTTTTCATTAATTCATCTAAAAAGAGACCTTTCATCTAAAAGTATTTGAAAAGACTCCCCAAATAGAACTTTTCCCTGTGTATCTATAGGTACTTCTCTTTTAGTTAAAATGACACTTGTTTATGTTACAAAAAACTAAAAATGGCGGATATTTGATTTTTAAATTAGAAATATTTTTTGAAAGTTTAGAGATTTTTCGCAGACGTCTGGAAAACAAATCATCTGAAATTTAATAAATCCAGCAATCAATGTTTATATGTAGAAACTTCATAAATAGTGTTTTATTAAATATTAAATTAATAAAAAGAGCAGCATGTGCATGAATTGCAAAGGTTTATTTTTTTCTAGAATTAATATCTAATAGCTTCAGTATCAACTCTTTTTTCTAATACGTTAATTGGGCATATCCTATAATTGCTTCCAAACTAACGGTGCATACTGGAAAATTCATTAAAAACTTCAACTGACTTTTCACAAATAGTAACACTGATTTATGCTTATAACGTCCGCAATCATAATATTTGCCTTGGTATAGCGTGAAGAAAAGAAAAAAATACTAACTATTTTTTTCTTTTCTTCACGCAGCCTACTTTTTTAGTTCATGGTAAAAAATATCTAGTAAAACAATGGTTGCGCTTTTCAATAACAGAGTCAAGTATTTACCTTTGAAAGTAGGAAAAATATCAAAACATGTATAGTTCCAATAACGTATAGATGATTAAATATTCTACTGATATATTTTCGACAAAATGAGTTAATAAGATTCCGAATCTCTCTCTAAAATTTCTCGCATATCCTTTAAAAAAGCTTGACGTCCTCTCGCTGGCGTCGTGTGGTATGGAGAGGAGGTACCAGCTCAGGTGTCATCCTCGTCATTTGACTGCGGTTCAAAATTAAGAGGTCATCCGAAAATAGCTCTACTGTTGTTTTACATCTGGACATTAATATAACAAAACTGAAAAAAACTTGATACCTTTTCGGCGTCCGAATAAAATTTTGGTCATCGGACCAGACCAAAAGTACTCAAAGCCAAAAATATCATAATTGCTTTTTATTCTGACCCCCGCATTTGAAAGTTATTTGCTTCATAGTGTAAAATGTCCCATTCGGCACACCGAAAACACTTGGATAAAAAAAAATAATCTAGATGACAAGACCGCTGTTACAGCAACACTGGCGGATAGTGGTTGAAACCAAACGGTCATCACCGGTCATAGTATACCCCTCCCTAAGGAAGTACGTCCCACCATGTATGGGAGACGCCAGATCCTATCCCTACCATTTCATGTACCTCCAGGTTGGCAAGAACCAACCACCATGCCGGGAGCTTCTCATTCTCATTTCGAGGTGACCTCCGAGGAGATTGATAGTGTAGTAAAGAAAATAGAAAATATATTTTATGTGTCCGTTTTTTTAATGATGAGGATGATGAATTGAAAATAGAATTTGATCCAGAACTACAATCGAAGTTGCAGCAACGTATATCAACATAAGTCATTGGATTTTTGATTTATTGCACTTACTAGGATCAGAAATCTCGTCTTGACAGACGGTCAATCATTCGACAGATATGATTAAAAATTTGATTCGTACCCACAAAATAGATGCTAAAATTAAGCACTAATCTTTATCCATACGTTTCTTTATAGTTAGCGCTTTCAAATATTTCTCTGATAACCAGACATACAAACTTCTTTTGAATAAATTTCGATTCAATGGAAATAAAAAAAAATTATGTGAAGCTCTCACACAAAATTTCATTCGCATAACTGAAAATATTTTTGAGACACAATGATCACAGACAGACAGTCATAATTTTAGAAAAGTATTTTTCGGAAACATGGAGATCTGAAAGGGAAGTTTGAATTTTTTGACAATAAAATTAATTTCTCTTTGATTCTTCATGTACATGAAATTAAAAATTTGTTAAATCCTGACACCTAAAGGACTTAAAATTATCGTGAAGAGGACGCTCTAAAGCTTGATAGAATGAATTTGAAGACAAGTTTTCAGTCAATTTTTTTCAAAATCTTACTATTAATAGAAAGTTTTATTACTTTGTGCTGATTATTTGGTTTTCTGCGATAGATTGCCTTCAGAGCAAATTTATAGAAGGGGGGGGGGGTCGTGGGTTGCATTTCAAAATGCAAGAAAACAATAATTGTTAAAAACCTGATCCATGAACGATATGTTAACAATCTGGCCAACATAATTCAGTTGCCTTAAAATAATAATTCAGTTTTAGTCATAATGCATATTAATAATTTATGAAGAAGATATATTGTTCTAAGAATTGCTAAGAATTATCACAAATATATAAACGTAAATTTAATAAACGCATAGAAGCTAAGACAATGTAATGTTTCAGAAAACAGTCGTTTTTACGAGCTACTTACATCATATTTATTATTAGTATTTTCATTATATTTTTATATAACTTGAGTTATTTAAATTAAATTTTTTTATGAAAATGAAATTTTATAATCAATTTAACTCTTTGCACTCCGATGGTGCCTCTGACTCACCATTGAAGATTATGCATCATTTTGACGACTTATGTATTTATTTTTCAAATTTAATTGTTAAAAACACCTACATAATGGTTAAGAGATTTAATTTTCAAAGAAATTCGATTTAAAAGAATAATGTATAATTATTTATCAAAGCAATAAACAAATCTTTGTATTGGAGGAATATTTTTGGCATCTAATTTTTTTTCGGAGTGAAAGGGTTCATTTCTTTTTGATGTTGATGTGAATGAGATCTGAAATTTTGTAAACCTTTTTAACACTGCGTACTATTTTAAAAAGTTCTATAATTTTACTATCAGTAAATCGATTGTTTTAGTTGGTTATTCCTTCCATACGAATGGTTCCACGTGGTAGTAATTTTTTTAAAAAAAAACAAGGAATGATTATAAAATGAATATAGTAATGAATTATAAATTAATAATAAGGAACAAAAAAAGAGGAACCTGATCTGACGACTTTCTTAAGGGTCACCCTCAGGAATTCAAGCAAGAAATTTTTTTGTGAGGGATCTGACTTGGGTCCAAAAGATAAAACAGTATCACAAAAGTAAAATACTATAAATTATACAATATCAAAGAAAATAATTATTTCCAATTGATTGAACACTGAATTTGGAAATAATAATTTTGCTTTATATTGCCTTTTATTTTTGGGATACTGGTTTATCTTTAAGGCTCAATTTTTGGGGGATTTTTGGGCCACGAAGGGTCAATACTTTTGAACGAAAGTCAGATCCCTCACAGAAAAAATCCCTCTTTTGAATCTCTTCCCGAGGTCGACCCTTGAGAAAATCTTCAAACAACACCTTCTGAAGTACAGCACCTTACAGGTGCTGAACTTTAGCAGATGTTAATTCAGGCCGGATTCATTATTTCTTTTTGCTTATATAATCTTAATATTTTTACTAATTTGGTCAAGTGCATCTGTGTTTTAGTAGTAGCAACATTAGCACTGTCTAAATAAAAGGCATCTTTTTACTAGTTTGGTACAGAAATAATTTATTTTTAATTCAATTTCATAAAGATGACCTTTTTGGATAATTTCTTATTTATTTACATATTTTAATTTGACCTCGCTTAAGTATTGGTTAACAAGGAAATGAAAATGAATTTTTTTATAGATTTATTGTTCTAAAACCCATTGTCAATAAATTGCTTCAAATAGCGATTTATAATTTAATTTAGTTCTAATCATTCTTGGTTTCTCTAGCCCTTATATCCGTTCGTTTTATGATCTCAGACTTTTTCTTTACAATAATGAAAATGGGTGTATTTTAATTCTAAGCTGCCTGAATACTGGTAGGCTAGGAAATAGAAATAAAAAAACAAAAACGTTTAACATTTTAAAAATGTATTCATTCATTTTTTCTTCTCTTTTGTGCGTTAATGACCCCTATTATCCATAGTTTAAAAATCATTATTCCAATTTTTTTATGACAGATTCTTTTTTCGTTAACTCTTTAGCGCATATGGGTCCATGCATAGCATAGCAGTATTGATTCAATTTTATTTCCAAATTAAGTATTATAAAATAATTAAAACTATTTTAATCCATCAAATATATATTTAGCAATAGTAAAAAGAAATAAAATGTGTGTGATATTGTCTATGAAATATGTCTGTGACATTTCGAAATAATCTGACTTTTGTGCAAATGGGTGAAAAAGCAGAATTGAGATATTGAGTGATTCATTTTCAAAAAGCGATAACACAGTAAAACGTAAGTGCTTTTTGACAAAAAAAATATTTTCATGTATTTGATATACTCATCTTTTTTGACAGATAATAATTTTTCCGCTTTTTTTTGTAATGGTTTTTGTCTTGGTGCATACGAGCCCACATATGGTTCTGTTATTTTTCTTTTAATATATTTGATTGATAATTAAATGAAAATATTTCCACCAAGAAGCAATTTTTATCAACGTTTTCTTAATTTATGGAGTAAAGGGTTAAATTTATCAAAGTCTGTTTATTTTAATTCTAATCTGCATGAATACTAATTAATAGAAATTAAATTTAAAAAACTGTTTAACATATAAAAAATATTTTTATCATTTTTCCTTCATTTTTCTTCGCTATTCACTCCCTTTTCTCATTTTTTAAAAGTCATAGCTCCTAAATATTTATATTAATGTCCTCAGATTTTCACAACATGTATATTTTAATTCTAACTTGCGTGAATAGTGGTTGCCCCAGAAATAGAAATTTAACTTTAAAAAACTGTGAGAACTTTTAACTTTTTAGAAATATTTCTGTCGAATTCTTTTTTTTTTTCACTTTTCTACAATATTCACTCCCTTCCTCTGTTATTTAAAGGTCATAGCCCCAAAACTGTCATTTGGGTGGCCTTGGATTTTTTTTTACTTTGCTTGGAATAGAGAAATTCTAATTCTACCCCCTTCCCCCCGTGAAAATTTATTTTACAGAAAATAGAAATCAAACTCTACAATTATAAACACATGAAATTTATTGAAATAGAAATGCAAACTAAAACTTTCAATTCCGTCATTAAATATTTAGTCAAGTCATAAAATTTATGGAGCAAAAACAAACAGGAAAATTGGTTTTGTTAATTAACAAAATCACTTGGAAAGAACGTTCCTTTGTTCCGATGCCATCTTCTCTTGAAAGAACAATAAAAATCTTCCGCCACCTCATTACGGCTCTTTTTGGAAAATCGTTCGACGCCATTGAAGCAGATTAGACACGAAGTCCGTTCCCCGAATACCTTTTCTCGTGAAGCGGCTCCGACTGAAGGAGTCGCCGCTTTGTGAGTGTGAAAAAAGAGGACCGAGTATTGTTCGGCATTCGTAAGTGGGTGATGAAAAAAGAAAAATTCTAGCTATTTTCAATTAAACTTTTAACAAATTTGGTTTTCATTCTTCTTTAATAACCCAATGTCATTAAATTCCACTCATAAAAAAACCTTGAGGTTGTAGTTTGGAGAAAAGGTGATAAAAATTCCACTGCATTTCTTGTATTATTTGTCGTATTTGCAATCAATAAAAATTCCCTCTGAATTGTATAAAAGAATTGACAACAGAAATTTCGAAATTAAAAAAAAATCTAGTGCTTAGCGATTTGTTGTTGAATTATTAAAATTCCATTAACAGAGAAAGTTTTTTTTCTTCATAAAATTTTTCAAATAGGAATGCAATTATTTAATTGGAAAATAAAATCAAGAGAGATCTAGATATTTTTGCAAAGAATTCATTATATGAAATATTTCTTTTTTCTTCATCTCCTTTCTCTTTCTTCTTTTTTTTTCTTTTTCCTGTACAAAGTATACCGAGAAAAAGTATAGTAATCTCCAAAAAAATTCGAATTCGAATCTTTAAACAATGTACCCGTTTCAGATCATCCTTTGAAATCATGTCTTCACCTCTTTGAAAACGACAATTGTCAAAGTTTTCAGTTAGAAGAATAAAATTTGATAAAAGGTATTTACTCTAAATGTCTGTCAAATTTTAGACAAAACCCATTCAAAGGAAATCTATCTGAATGGCTGTTCAAATATAAGTCAAAACAGTAACTACAACATAAAGAGGACTAGTTATATACAATTTATTATACAATTTTGATATCTAAGGTGAAATCTTAGAGTGAAGGAGAGAGATTTACAAACATTTTTAAAAATATTCAATGGATACAAGATCAATAAAATGTCCTCTTGGTGGCCATTTATCAAATATGTTGGAGACAAAAATAGTTTGTGGCCATATCTCCATGAAGAAGCTAGATCCACAGATCTTCTGTAAAACCCTATATTCCTTCACAGAGATGGTACAAATGCAAGCAGGCACTGGAGTGTCGATTCTCTCTTTGGAGTTTAATCCCCGAGCTAGTTTGCTACTTTCATTCTTTTTATTAAGGTTATTGTACCGTTACTCTTGTTTTATAGAGATTTTCTGCTTTCCAGGACATCATCGCTTTCTTCAAACTTTATCTACATATAGCTATGCTCACTTTTATCGAGTTTGTTAGTCTTCTCACGGTACAGCCTCTCTCTATTCCATAAAAAAAGTTAAAATTTTGAAAGGGGAGAAAAATTTGGATTGAGATAAAAGTTAAATGATTTAAAAAGTTTTAATTTCTATTGGACATTTTCTTTTCTTTTATTTCATTCATTTCATTTTCTTTAATTTCTATTGAAAAATTTTGATTTTCTTAAATTTTAAAAAAGAGTTTTAAAATGTGTAATAACAAAATTTCTTAAATTGGAGCAACAAACAATCTTACTAACAATTTAACTTTTAATGTTCTTCTCTAAAACTTTTGAAGTATACAAGTTTTTATAGAAAACGATTTATCTATTCTCTAACCTATATTCTAATACTTTCACTACGGAAAATATGTTTTCTAATTTACTTTTCTTGGGTTTTATTTCAACTAAATAGATGGCGCTGAAATCGCAAAGTTTACGTCATATATTACGTCATTTGATTAATCTTTTTAGCTGTTTTCATTTTTAAGCGCGGGAAAGTTGAATTTAGATTAGTTTAATTGTCTGCAGTAGTTTTAGTTTTTATCATACAACTCTGTTAGAGTATATTTTTTCCTAATTGTTTTTTTTTTTGCTTTTGCTTTTATATCTTATTGATGCTTTTAGATTTTATAATTTGGTATTTTTTTCTTTCAATGGTTAGTTTGATTCAATTTTTTGTGGTTCTGCATAGATTTGAATTTTGAAATACTATTTTGCTTATTATTCTATTCGTCTGAATGCCGTTGCTTTATGGATATTCTTGTCTTCATAAATCCTTTGGGATTTTAACATCATAAGGGGCCAATGTTTGGACGAAAATCAAATCCTGCATAGAAAGCAAATCCTTCGTTTAAATACCTGAAGATGATACTTGATAAAGCCTTCAGA
>JAOUZG010025094.1:763077-796453 GCA_026289955.1 Argiope argentata | reverse complement strand
AATTGACCAAGACACAATCATTTTAGACAGTTAAGAAAATCAAAAATAAAACGTTGTTTTCTTCAATTCAATTCTAATGTTCCTTAATTTAAAAGAAAAGAGTAAATATATATAAAAAATGAAACTAAAAAATTATTTCTCCTAAGACATTGCTATTCTTAGAGAGAGAAAAAAAGCTAGTTAGATTTTAATCCGCAGTTAATGAACCGAAAATCTTTCAAATTTCAGTCATATAAAAATGTTCTTTCATAAATAAAGAATTTTTTTCCTAAAGATTCTAGCTAAAAAGATTTCTATTATGCTGCTTCGAGGTCAAATGAAAATCCGTTTTGTGACAGAAATGAAAGGCAAAATGATAGAGGCTCCAAATCCTCCACAAGGACATTTCGATCTGTTTACAATGTTTAATCTACAAAAAATAAGGTGGTAACGGATCGAGACTTCAAGGTCGAGATTTTCAAAATAAAAATAGATTATTTATTATCGATGTTCAGCAGCACCTCTGTAAGACGTGGGGTTTCTTTTATGTGAGCGGTAGAGAAAGTGATCACAAACAGTTTTAGTCCCAAAATGTTTATTGACATGTAGATACTGGACACAGCACGCACAAAAAACTAAAACATGAAATTTAACCAAAATATATCATCCTTTTTTGATTCCGTCAGTCTTAGTCTTAGACTGAACTCTACTCTTCTCTCGTTTCGTCCATTTCCGATTCCAACTCCGACTTTCACTGACCTCCTCCTCCTCCTCTTTCGATTGCCAGTCCCGGAATGCTGATGTTTTCCCCCTGGGATTTGCCTCTTCACATTCCTCCTTCATTCTACAATCCATCTCTCATCTATCTCTGGTTGATTTCACACCACACTTAACCTTTTTCCCTCCGTGTTCCTGCTTATATCCATAAGAAGTGTCGCTAAGGGATTTTAGCAGGGCTGCCAAAGTTGGCGGACGTTACAATCTCTCTCACACTGCACCAGTCATAGATTAATCTACCAGTTTTTAGTAAACTAACAAGAAACTGATTATTTTAATTCGTAACACAGTCTGAGGCAAATTTATCTGCATGTACATTTCCTATGATTAAAAAATTGTTTTTACCACTGTGGAGGCGATTTTAGCTTCAAAAATATTATTATGGAAATAATTCGATGAGTGCGTGCTCAGATAAAACTAGTTTGTTGGATTAAGGATTAACGATGATTTGCTCCGCAAGAGAATTCGAAGCAAAACAATGGAAGTAAAAGTCAGGGGTTCACTTAAAATTATTATAGATACCAACAGTGCAACAGCAGAAAGCAGATCTCCTATAAATAGCGCCCGGAGTAAAACTGTAAAAAGCTCTTTTTGCTAGCAACAGTCCAGAGAAAGAGTTGGATCGTGTAATAAACCGCTTTACTTTTACGAATTCCCACCAAAATAGAAGTTTCAAAAGATATCAGATCTTGTCTCCTAATAGACATATTGTCATAATTCTTGAATTTTTAATACCCTCATTTGGTGATCAGGTCGCCAAATGATCGCCAAATTAATTGCTTAAGTCGAGTATCAGTGGCATAGCAAACATTAGAAATTACACATTCAATATTTTCTGTGATATCCCAAATAAAAAGGAATCAACTCAAAAAAGAATTAAAAGCATTAAAATTTTTTTTAGATTTTTGCCATAATAACCCAAGCTTATACTTCAAAAAGTTTAATTGTAGATAATTCAGCTTTGAAATAAAATTATAATGACTTAGTATCTAACAAAATAGTCAATATAGAACACTTTCATTATAGACAATCAACGGTAATCGGAAGTTGTCGCCAGTTCCGAAACCAGTAATGCCCATCACAAAATTTTCTTAAACAAAAGAAAACTCATAATTTTATTACTAGTATCAATAATTTTAATTATTTTGTGAATATATAAGATATATGGATTTCAAAAATCTAAACCATCCTCATATTTAAAATTACGAGGAAAAACAACAACAAAAAATGCTAATAGGGCTGCTTTATATGATTTAGCAAATTTAACTCATCACTATTTTATATCTAAGAAATAAACAAAGTAAAAATATATTCAAAATTGTATACTCTTCCCTTTACGATGAAAATTACCATAAAACGTGTCAGATTGTGGAGTTAAATAAAAAAAATCAATTAGTGTACGTTCCCAATTATTTCATGCTTTTCCCATTGGAATAAAAATTGGAATATTTCCAATAAATACTTAGCAGTTTCCCAAACAATATCCAATACTGTTAGCTGTCACTTATAAATTTAAAAAAAAAAAGAAATAATTCATAAATAAATAAATTTCAATTAGTATTTGAATGAAAGGAGAGGAAAGATTGTTCGCCCGAGTGTCTGTTGATCGAAGAATCAATGGGGTGAGAGCTGGTTTTACATGCTCCTATCGCGAGACATTCTAGGAAATCGGTGGCCGGTGCTTTTGACAACCCTCTTAATGAAGTCTGCAAAAGGGAGAGAGTGTTTTATTAATAGCGCGTCAGCTGTCCCTGTGAGATTGAATTGACGCTACCGGCAAGCCTTTCGATGTTGACCAGCTCAATGAAGGGAGCCGATGAAAGCGATTAAAACAAGGCATTAGCATTGAAGTGATACGAGGAACGGAGATTGTTGCTCTTTCCTTTCATTTTAATTCAAAAGTCAGCCAGATTTATTTGCATTCAAATGTTCTGAAAACTTATGCTGTATTTGGAATTTTATTTATTAGTTGTATCTAATTGTATTTTTTTCTGAGAAAAAGATGCATAACATCGATTTTGTTAATTTAGTTTTTGAGTTGGATATTCAAATTTCTATATTCGCATCCTTGTGTCATCTAATAAGTTTTAATGTCTATTTTTCACGATTTAATAAAAATCTGTTAATCTGAGACAAAAAAATGTCATACTTAATAGAACGTTATGAAGATTAATGATAATGTAATTAGGAATAACTTTATAAAAATGTTATGTGGGACAATATTCTCCATCTTTTTGTGTTCTATTTCTCATGAATTGATTCGTATTATTTTATTTTTATTCAAATGTCGTAGATAGTAGAATGCCTTATTAAACGAATCACGAAACTTATTAATAACTGAATTAAAACTAACCTTATAAAAAATGTCAAATGGGAAAAATATTTTTCAATCCTTTTTATTTCTTAACTAAACTATTGATATTCCACACACTGACATGTTATACAGCAGGAAATAATTAGTAAGAATTTCAGATAAATATCAGCTTAAATTTTTGAAAAGTTAAAACTTTTCTGAAAAAAAAAACATTTCATCAAAAAATAAAAAAAACTGTTGAAGTTTAAAGACTGAAAGGAAACTCCTATTCTACTAATGGTGTTCGACTATTTTAAATCGAACATAATGTTCGATTTAACAAAAAAAAATGATGAAGAAAATCGAATTTGAAAAAAAGTCTCATTTTGTAAAGATTTATTTTCCAAAAATATTAAAAAATAGTATTCGCGATCGTAACAATCTTGTGTACACAGGCATCCCATAATTCCTGAGATCTATTTACTTTGAGCAATGTCGTTCTTACACAAAATGCACGAGTGTTTCCTATTTAAATTTTAAGAGTTAGACTAAACTTCTAAAATATCTTCGCAACTTAAGACAAAATTCTCGTATTGACTTTTCTTTGTTTTCCCAATGAATATCAGTTATCTATTTTCCAATACCAAAACGCAAAGCATTAATAGAGTAAATTTCTAGAATAGATATTTATTTCTTAAAGCAGCAAATAGATTTGTATTAATACAGAATAATATTCTACATAGATCTTTAAAAACTAGATGTGTGAAAGACTAAGTTCTTATGTATTTCGGTAGTTGAATGAGTAAAAACTAATAGGTGATAGAATAAAGATCGAAAGGGTTTAAACTGACTCACCAAGTAAACCTAGTATTAACCTTTTCACTATGGACCCGACCGAACCGGTTTTGTCTAATATATCCTGCCTTACAGGTTTCTATGAAGGTTGTATGATGTAAATAAAAAAAATCTTTGATGATAACTTGTTTTCCATCTTACACCTCACGTTTGAAACAGAAACTGGCAGTTCAGAAAGTAATTTGCTCAGCCATTTAGGCCGGTTCAGTAACGAAAAGGCTCAAGATAACATATCAAAACAATTGTGCACTAAAGAGTTAATTATGTATTATGCGGCATGATTACTTTCTGACAATGGAAACTCAAAAATACATTTTTTTCCCTGTGATTTCTATTTTTAAAAGCTTGGGAAACTATATGCCGACTGCATCAAAAGTCCACAACAAATAAGTAACAAAATGATTATTTCTACACATGCAATTAAAGATCTCTGACAAAATTATTGCCAGATATTCTGATAATGTTAACTTTTTTTGAAGAATTAATTATTTTTCTTCTAATTGTTTATGCAAATTTGAACTACGGAATCGAAATGAAAGGTATTTGCTTTATTCTTTTTTCTTTCAATCTCGTTCAGAAACATGGAATAAAAACATGAGCAAACTATTCCTTTGGCAACAAAAGGATTTGCTTGAACATATTTGTTTCCCAAGCAGAAATAGTGAAAAAAAGCAATCTCAATAAATATATATGCATATGTATATTTGAAAACAGAAAAGTGTCGAACTTATTAGATTTATTTAGAAAAGTGTTTTTCATTCGGATTCGAATGAAACTCGAAGGACTTTTAACCAAATTCTGCGAGCAAGAAACATAAACCATGGAAGATGTATATGAAAAAATAAACAACGTTATGTAAATAAAAATCGGAACTTGGCTTCTCAAAAATTGTGCAAAAATCAAGTTCAAACAAAAGATGCAAATATTTGGATTAAAGATTCAACAGCAATGAGTAATTGGGTTACGATACATTACATTTTTTCTCCAATTTACAAAGCTGCAGTTTGTTGAGCAAAAACAGGGAAATCTCTCAGTTAAGCCTAAACACAAATGTTGGAAAAGTGAATTTAAAACATTTCAGATTCAAATTCATGTATATAGATTAGAGTATATTAAACATCATAGCGTAAATATCACCCTATTTAAGTAAAATTATTCAACATAACTTCGAAACTTGTGTACTTTAATAAGAAATCTGTACTTGTTCTTTTTATTGTAGCAAACAATTCGATATCCTTTTTAAAGTGATTGTTAAATATTATAGTAAAATTTCTGAGGTAAGTTAATTATAAACTCGCATATTTTGATTTGTCGGTCTTATTATAAAATATTCTCCATATTATAAAAATAGTAGGCTAAACCAGCCAATGGTGTAGATTGTGGGAATTTGAAAACAAACCGATCTTGAAACTTGTTCGCAAAATCTCTTACAAAGATGTTTTCACCTCATCTGTAGCTTAACGCTATTAACTTAGACATGTTCGTAACAGTTATTAGAGCTCAGATTTTTATTTTCAGAGTCTTATAAAAGAAAATTTTGTGCTTCTTGAAATAGTAAAAAAAAGTCGTTTAAGCTGTGAGTGATTACATTTGCATGCATTATAAAATACAGACCAAAAAATATCAATTTTTCAATGAATTCTTTAGTAAATCTTCTAATGATTCAAAATTTGATTAAAAAATATTTATAAGAAGAGTAATAATCAAAATATCAAACGTAATAATCAAGTGTAATCTATTTGGTTAAAAGTGTGTATCAAATGTTAGTCTAGTAGCTCTTATTATTTTGTAATTATCACGTTCATTTGTGTTCCGACAATAAAGCGAACAGACTTTATCTAAACGATTTCATTCAAATTTCGATACACTTCTTCAAGTCTGATGAAAATAATAAAGAAGTGAATTCATCGTTCCAAAATGTTTTTGAATTATCGTATTCATAAAAATGGTGAAAGAAAAATATTGTTACAAGCGGGCGATCGCCACGAAAGCATGCCGAAGGAGAGAGTGTTAACGATGGTTGACGAAGAACTTGGTGCCAACTTAGTTAATTTGGAGAAAAGGATATACTGGTAGCCCTCAGATCGTTCACAGTGCGCCGCGTTGCTCCTGGGCGCTCACTCGGCTATATAAGGGACGGGTTGCCGCAGTTTGGCAGTTCCTCTCGAAAAAGTAGCGACTCATTGTGCGAGCTGATTACTTTTCTCGCTTATTATTAGTGAGCTGTGTTTACGTTTGTAGTTAACGTTTTATTATTGAGCTCGCAGTCTGTTCATTGTGCGTAAGACTTGTATTTACGCTTTTAGTGACTGTTGACTGCTGGATTGTGTTTTCTGAAGTTTTCCGTTATCAAGTCATCCAGTGAATACCTGTAAAATAGCTGTAAATAAATTTGTTTTTGCTGTCCTCTAGTAAAGTCCAGTCAATCCAAACCCTCAACACTAAAAGCGTAACAATATAATGCGAATAATGTATTTTTCGAACTCATTCAAATCTGAATCAGAGATTCATCGGAACCTCGAGCTGGAATTTTCTGACGTCTGTAGTATTTTTACTTCATTATACTTCGTATATGAGAAAGTTAAAATCGAAAGAATATCTTCTCCATGGACCAACTATGTTACTTTTTTCTCTTTGCAGAAAATTAGCTTCCCGCCAAAACAGGAATTAAATTATTGAAATTGGATTTCTAGAGTACTTTCAGTGTATTTGTACATTTTTATTTGATTCAACATTTTTCAGAAGTCATATTTATGATTGACATTCTGGATTGCCCATTAATGAATTGTAGCACTTTTCTTAATCCGAGTTGAACATTCGAATTTTCTGTTATACCATTTTTTTATATATATATGCAGGGTGATCAAGAAATAACAGCAAGTGATCAGAACCCTGTAGCGTGTTATGTACTGGATGAAATATAACAAAACTCTGCCATTATACACATTAAAGTATGCGGCTTCAATTTATTTTTTTAAAAAAAACTTTGTTATTTTCACTCCTGTAAAGTTCCTATAAACACCTACAGGTGAAATCCTGGCGCTTCAAGTGCATAATGCAAGGAAAAAAAGAATGGACAGCTGCCAATCGAAACAGTAAATAAGAACTAATGAAAAACTTTTTTAATAGCAACTTTCAAATTTGGTTCAAGATAACCATCAGCCTGATGTTCCAATAATTAATTGCAAGGGGGTGTATAAGGTTTCCGACGGTGGCATGCAGCATTTATTCGTCTGACACGTAACGTTATTTGTTCTTTTAAAATGGGAATCTCGGGAACATGTCCTTGATACCCAACGCCTTTAAGCAGCCGCACGATCAGAAATCCCCCTCAGCCTGATTGCATATCAGGAATTCCTGTTATTTCAAATATTTATACCGTTCTTCATTAGTTAGGTGCGGTTATCGGTCCTTTACGTAACTTTTTCAACCGTCGGTAATCACGTCGAGCAGCGTTGGCATTTTTATCCCGCTGATAGAATAGTTCTACTAATACGGTACGTTCACGAAATCGCAGCGCCATCTACGGGCGAATTTTTGCACAATGAATTCTAGCAACTCTTTCTTTTATCCTCGATATCGTGTACCTGTATATGCAAATTTCATAATGAAGTTTTCGATCGCGGGGTCAGAAAATTTTCGTATTGGCTTTTTAAAAAAACATTTTTTTGATAAATCGAAACTGCATACTTTAATGTGTATGTTGACCAAATTTTGTTACATTTCGTCCAGTATGTAATACGCTGCAAGGCTCCAAACAACTTCTTTTATTGCTTTATCACCCTGTACTTTGTATATCGAAAATAAAAATAGGCAGAATCTCTATTCAATGAATCAATTATGTTATTTTTTTTCCTTTCCAGAAAATCAGTTTCTTATCAAAAAGGAAAAAAAATTGGAATTTAATTTCTTTTCTTTTTTTTTCTGTCCTAAAGATTTGAATAATTTTGATTGCTTTAACAAATTTTTCAAATGTCATATTTATGATTGATATTCTAGAATTCCCATTAATTAATTGAAACATGTTTCTTCATTCGAGAAAAATTGTCTAGTATTAATCTTGACTTTTATCATTAATTTTTAAATTTTTTATTTCAATTTATATTTATGAAATGAAAAGACTCTGAGATTAATGCATTTACTTGGAATCACACCACTCATATTATTTAACTGCGTAACTTTGAAAAAAAATCATTATTTTATCCTTCTGTAAACATACCAAGAATTAAATTTTCCTCAAAATAAAGGATTCAAAGCTTCGCATCTAAATGGTCTTATTTTTTAAACTATCAGCAATCCATGAAATAAAAAAAATATCCCGATTAGGAAAATTCTTTTAAACGCCTATTCCTTCTTACACTAATTAGAAAACAATATCGTCAAAAACATTTTTCTTTTTAGAACTAAGCAATTCCTTTCTATGCATATTCGGAAAGCCCTTCTGAATCGTTCTAAGAATTAGAATGTGATACCATTTCCAAACCCAGTTGTTCATCATTCAATTAAATGCTTATATAATTAAATAAACGCCTTTGTAAATAAATTGTTCTTTTTTTCTGCTTTATTTTTAGTGTGACTTTTTTCCTCTATTTTGCACTGTAGTTTTTAGAGTCCTTTGGGTACAAGTGGGATTTAGAATAAAGATAATTGTTCCAATCTTCTTTGTGGCAACCTTTTGTGGAAACGATCTTTCTAATTGTTCCTTTGTCTTCTTTGTACCTAATAATGTGGATGTGCGAATTATCTTTGAAACATTTTTGAAGTAAAATATATTTCAGGATCTTAGAAAGAAAGATAATTAAATTTTATAAAATAGATTTATTTGGTGCTATTGAATCAGGAGATCTATTTAATTTCTTGAAAAACAATTCTTCAGGAAACATAAGTTGTATTTTTAATTGTTTCAAATGTAAATTTGTGAATTGGGAATAGAAAAAAACTATAATATGCTGATAATGTGTCAATATTAATAAAGAAAATTTACATAAAGCTATATATGCGTTAAATTAAACATTGTTTCTTGAATTTTAAGTTAACATTTATTTCAGGATTTAATTTCAAATTGAAATAATGTCAACTAATCCAATTTTTTTAACTAATTTTGTACTTGCAATATATTTTACAATAAAAAATAAAAGTGTTATGTAAAAATTCATGTTTTTAATATCTCGTTAAGATTAAAATAAGTTTGATAATATGAATTTTAAAAAATAAATTTTCCTAAAACAATAACCTTAAAATTAAAAATATTTTCCTTTCATACTTAAATAAACTTTTACAACTATACTAAAATCTTATTTTGGTTGAGATTGATTTTTTTCTTTAAAAAATCATGTATCAATATAATATATTCCGCACATATACTAATATGCATATTTTTATTTAACACCAATCGAAATTGCCGTTAACTAAACAGTCACAAGTACACTATCTATCTCAAAATAAAATTCATGTTTCGCATTATCTGATTGCTAATGTCTCTCCCTTTATTTGAATCACAGATTCAACGCAATAAAGGAAATATTCTTAACGAAAGCAAGAAGAGAAGAACCATTTTTTAAATCAACATCTTCCATTTTTGAAGAAAAAAATTACAACAGCGTTGCCACTTTCATCATATTAAAAAAATTGTAACAACGTTACCATTAACTTAAAATTTGAATTATAACGTAAATATAAGCATATTTTTAAACATTTAAAAAACAGTTTGTCATTTTAAAGCAAACGCCTTAAATATCTTTTATTGCCTTAGAAAGAACGCCTTAAATATCTTTTATCATATATTATTGAGTATTTCGTGTATAAACATTTCTTTCGTTAGCTTAGCTTATACTTTCCAAGCTTATACTCTTTGTTAGCTTATACTTTCCAAGAAGGGTGAGATAAAACAATTTATTGCCACTAAATTTAATAACAAAAAGAATAAGATGAAATCTGGTATGTATATTTCGATGTATCATGTCAGAGCATCATTTCTTAAACGGCCAAGAACAACGGGCTCATGCAAGTTAAATCATATTTTTATTCATTTTAATTGTTTCATCGAATGAATCACTTTAGCATTGCAAACGTTCAAAAAAAATTTTAATATATAATATTTCCTATTTATTTCATTTCGCATAATCACGTGCTCAAAAGGACATTTTTCTAGGTTTTATTTGCTGTAGTCATTAATTGCTGTAGTCATTTTTTAAATCAGGGTTTTTGTAAATGCAATGGCAACACGTATTAAAAGCTGATTTTTTTTAGATGTTCGGGCAGGTAACAATTTTTTTTCCGCCTACGGATTTTTATTGATGCCAAAAATCCCATCCCGAAAACAACATCATGTTCTGTCATGATAATAAATTTTACATTAATTCTTAATTACAGGTTTTAGAAAGGTGTTTTAGTCATTAAATATGTTTCTTTCAGTTTCATTCGATAATAAATCTTACTTTAATTAAGAAAGAAAACATATTTCAATAAATATATTACTATAAACATTGTTACTACCAAAAATGAATTTTCATCTAAGACACATTAACCTGGCGCTCAAATACAGCAGTTAGAGCCTCAGAAAATTGATGACATAAATTAATTCAGAGTTCAACTTAACAAATGAGGTCATCTTGTGAACTGTCAAACACTTTTTATGAATTTTATCGTAAATTGCCTTTAATGATTAAAGGCTCATTAAAATTAAGGGTCATGTTTCCTTCAACAAAAGGTCTAATTATGGGAGTTTTTTTTTTATTTCAGTTTTTACGCAAGGCTAAAATAAATTGTTTTTTCTTCTTCTGTTCAATTTTAATATAGAAATTGGTTTTCCTAAGAGAAATTTTGAATAAGTTAAAGAACAAAAAAATTGCAATAACTCCTGCTACATTAATCGGCACATTTATCCTATTTTTAATAATCGTTTTTAAAAAAAAGCTTTCACAATGTACATGATCCAAATTATTTATCTCTATACAACTAGTTTTCTTAATTGACATCTCTAAATATTTCTGTTGATTAATTCTAAATTTCCCAAGTTAAAGCTCGATTAATTAAATTCTAAAAGCCTTCTCAATTTAATTATGTTATATTTCTTTCTTAATTAGTGAAAGTTAAAATTAATAATAATTTTAGTTTTTCGAACCTTAATTTATTTTACCTTTTTTTCACGAAATAATTAATAAAGTTCATTCAATTACAGCATAAGTAAAAAACAGTTGTTTATATAAATAATCTATTTATCTTAAACGATGTTATTGTCAGAATTTTTTTCTTTCGATTTAATTTTATAAATAAATAATTTTTTTTCAAAACGAGGAATACTAAGCCTTTTTAATTTTATTTTGGTAACTTTTTTTCTACAATAACTTAAATTTCATAAATATCCCAATTACTAAAATTATGTTAAATACTCATTTTTTCTCACACTAAATAAAAAAACAATATCATCAAAAAATTACATTTTCATTGACGAGAAAAATTCGTTTTTGTTAAGCACTTGGAGAAGACTTCTACAATTGCTTCGAAAAATAAAATACAAATTGTTCTTTTCAACTTAATTGTTCTTAAATCAATTTAACATTTAAAATGATTAAATAAATACTTTTGTAAACAATTATTTCATTTTATTGTTTTTATTTAATAGCATAAGTGCTTTTTTGTATTTTAAGTCATGTGGGCGCAAATATTAATAAATATAATTGATCCGCTGTTCTTTAGAATAGTCTTTCGTATAGGCTCATTGTTTATTTTCTTTAATAATCTAAATATGTAAACTGGAATTATTTAGATAGGGTAATAAAAAAAGTATATATTTCAAAGTTGAGCATAAATTTATAATCAAATCTAATAATAACTGTCATAACTATTCCAATCTGAAAGTTCATTTACTTTGTTTTCTCAAAAAAAGCATTAAAATGAAAATTCATGAAATTAAATTTGAAATGAATAATAAGCACAAATTAATACTATCCAAAGAATCTTTTCGGATCACATGTTTTTCGTAATTTTCAATAAAATCTTGCTGAATTGCGCACTACTTGATAAAATACAATGGATATGTAATACAGAAAAAAAAATTAGTTGAGTTATTTATCTTATTTCTGTACTGCAGATTATTAGTTAGTTAGCAGTTTGAAAACAATTTTTACTGCCTTTATTGGTAACGTTCAATACAAAAATTAAATTGATAATTTTATTAGTGCTTTTGAATATAAACAGTTTTGCAAATTATATTAAAGAAACACAATATGAATAAGTGCAGGCAATTTGAAATTTTATTGCAGAGTTTTAATTTAGATTTTATCTGACTTTCGAATTTTTTTTCGTTATACGAAATTTAAATTTCCTTAATTTACCAGCATTCTAGCATTGTTTAATTCAACAAATTACATATCGTTAGAAATGCCAATGATATTTCTATAGGCGGTCCTTCGTAAATCTTTATTTATAATAAAGATGGATGTTATGGTCTTTTACCTAGATAAAAAAATGGATGTCAGATCATTTCGCCTAGAATTATCAATGCTCATACATATTTTGGCGGTGGAAATATGGAAATCTGAGCAATTTTTTTTATAAAATTTTCATTAATTAAAAATTAAGCGAAATTTTGGCATCTTTCTACGATAACTTCCAAAATTAATACAGCACAAAAATGGTTTTTGCATTTTACAGTTCAGAATTTTACTTTTTCAATAATACCAATAATTGATGAATTTAAATTTT
This sequence comes from Argiope argentata, assembly GCA_026289955.1. Lineage (NCBI taxonomy): Eukaryota > Metazoa > Arthropoda > Arachnida > Araneae > Araneidae > Argiope > Argiope argentata. The sequence continues at coordinate 783,843 of JAOUZG010025094.1, read as the reverse complement.
TATATTTATTATCTACCCAGCAAATAATATTAAAAACCCCACCTCGGCTTACATTCCTATTGCCTAAAAACGCATTTCGTACTCTAAGTCAAACTGGATAGCTTTGTTGTTGTTAACATACACATATGCATACACAGTACACGCTATTTTGTTAATATTCGAGTTAAGTACGCAATACAGTATTGGTTTCCTTTTGAAATTAAGCACCCACAAGTATTCGTACTGGTACCTAGTTCAATTCCTCTAGTTTCAATTTTTTTGAAGTATTTATTTTATTAATAGTTGCTAAGTTAATATTTCGCGCAGTATTTTACCAACTTTCTATTAAAGCTATTTTGTAACGAAAGCATACTTCACTACTCTACAAAAGTGTGTATTGTTTACTGGCATGTTCCATAAGAGGCTTCGTTAATATTTACTTATTGAAATTTATTTTAAAACGTGCGCAAATCCCTTTAATAAATCTAAAATAAACATTCTTTTCAATGAACAGCTATAACGCTGTAGTCAACACGGGAAGAGAAAATAATTTCTTGTATTTAAGTTGGAAAAATAATCCATTATTAATATTAAGTAAGAGTTTTATGATCAATTATTCTTAAAATTTACTTTTTAAAAATTCCTTGGACCCCAGAATATTCCTTTTTGCAGAATATTTGTTCTACAAGGAAAAAATACATTTATTGAGAGAGAAAATGTGTTTTTAATTAGGCAAAGTAATAGAAACAAATTTACTGAAATTAATGAGTTTTCATCTAAATAATTGTAGCCTTAATAGCCGTTCCTTGCAACAAATTTGTCCAAAATTATGCAATAAACGAGGCCCTCATTATTTTTTCAAATACTTGCTATTGTAAAAATTGCTGGGAAATTGTTTTTGATGATTAAAAAGCTATTAAATATGGTGTCATATTTTCCTGAACAAAAGCCCTAATTATAAAAAACATTATTTTTTGTTTTCGCTTTTATCTAGTGTTGTATGAATATTTTTCCGGGTCCCTTAAAATCAGTTCAAGTATTGAGAACCGTAGCCGCCAGGGACGCGAGATGTCAATGGAAACTTTGCAAGGGCTATTTATTTCTTTTAATGGTAAACTCATCTATGATATAACACAAAGCTTCGTTCTTCTAGATATTTTTAAACACCTAGAGGGTGGTTTAGATTTGCTCCTAACATTTATAAGCATATAAAATTGCCTATTCTTTTTATCCTATTTTTACCTTATCAATCTATTACATTATGTTTGAATATGAGAACTATTTTCATTGTTTAAAAATAACTGGAAGGATTTGCATTAATTAAAATTATATTTTTACAAACTTCACTATATATATTACTTTTCTTCTTTCAAGAACAAAATTGATGCTTTTGGTGAATAGCTTGTCATTAACTCTTGTTATTAACAGAGTTTATTAACTATTTAAGTTGTTAAATTATTAATAATGAATGCATTTTTTTAAAATTTCAATTATTATTTGACAAGATTTATAAACATGAATTCAACAGAATCTGTTCAATAAATCAATGTGCATGCAAATGAAAAAACATACATAATCTTATGAAATAACACCTGAAATTAAAAACTTACTTCGGGGGTTTACATTGCTTCGTGTATCTATTTGGCTACAAGTTTTTAATTCTGTTTCTAAGCTTAGCACCACAGTTCTCAAAGGTTACAATGTGTATTTGGAAATCTTTTTTTAATGTTTTTGATAAAAATTTGTAGAAAAGACCTGTATATGACAATATAGGTATTAAAATTTGATTTAAATTGGAAAATTTGAAAAATGCCAAAAATATTGTTGCTGTTATAATTCTGTCATTAAAAGTACTATCGACATATGGAGGTGGGTTATTTTGCATTGTTAAAAATGTATTGAGAAAATATTTTTATTTTAATTTCATAATTGCTAATATATTGTTTGTGTACCTAGGTATTGTTTAATTAATCATCTAATCATTTGGTAAATTAGAATTTTTTAAAAATTCCACAAACAAAAATAGTTCCAAAAATTTGTTTGATATTTTTTTAATATGCTTTCATTCAAAATGTAAATAGTTTTATAAAAAAGATTCCTGCATTTTTGGGTTAGTATTCAAAGAAAACAATCTTTATATTTAAATTTTAACACTAGCACAATTTTTTTTTCAATTCTGTTATGGCAGTGAAAACATTGTACAGATTGTATATCAAGTTAAAATTTTAACAATTGTTAAAAAGTAAAAAAAAAATCAAAGATAAATTTCATTTCATTACAAAAGGTAATTTTTTTAATTTTAAAAAACGCGAAAGTCATTCTCATGAGACGAAAGATTTCGCTATTTTGAACATCAATCTTCATTGGCAAGTCATGACAATTTATTACCTAATGATAATAAAGTATGTTTTCGAGCTCGATTAAACTTTCTATTTGAAGTCTATTTCTTACATTTTGAATTCTTGTACATCTTTTTCTCTCTGTCTGAATGGATATTTTTTGATAATCTCCTTCCAAACATTTATAATACTATTCTTCAACTCTATTTATTAACTAAGTGAACTGCTGAGATAATTTCAGCTATAATAATATTCAGTAAAGCGGTCTAAATCTTTTCTAAAAAGTTGATCGCTATATCGATACCTAGAGATATCGATATAATATTGTCTTTCTCTTTTTTTGAAATATTTCTTTAAAAGCATAAGAATCTAGAGAAAAAAATTTAATGAAAAGTTCTTGAATTTTTTACTTCTTCTTAAAAGTAATATAAAGATAACATGGTAATGGTCAAAATATTGAAACTCCAAATTCTGACGAGTTTCCGCGTTTTCCAACACCCTGAGTTCTTCTTCTTGGAGTTCTTTGTCTGTCTGTTTCTGATATAGCTAATAATCTCGCTCAAAGTATTTTGAAAGTTGAAATTTGGTATAAAGTTTTTACACCAAATTTACCGATTTCTATCAAATTTTGAATAAAATCTGGGCTAATGTGATCCGTTTGTCCAGTTATTTGAACATAAGTTAATACGAACAATACAAAAGAAAGAGATCTAGACAGATTGTTCCCTAGATTTAGCTTCTATAGTTTAGACATCTGTCAAATTTTGATCCAAATCCAACTAGGGTTGACTGACAGCCTGTATTTTCAGAAACTTAGAGACCTGATCAATTAAAAAAGCATTGACTTAAATATTCAAATTTGGTATGGGATTTTATGATTGCAAGTGAAATTTTTTTAATCAAACTTTGGTTTCAATCTCGTGTCTAAAAATAAAAATTCGAATTTTGTATATTATAACCGCATTCCGATATTAATCTTTAAATTATTCTCCAAGCATGGCAGGATAGATTTAAAAAATAAATGCTAATATTTTGAAATAAAATTATGAAAAAAATCTGAGCCTTAAATTTCGTTATCATGTGGGAACATTATTATTTTAAAACAATGTTTGTCTTAATTAATTTAAATATTTAACTAATTTAAAACAGGTTTGAAACAATTGACTATAAGAATACGCACGAGTCGATGTATCATGAATTAGCTAAATGGCGAACATCCGTGTAAAGTTATAACTTTATTGGCGATAAGTCGCCAAATGGGACAAGCGATTTCACTATCTTCTAATAAAGTTAAAAGCGAAAAATGGATGTCCCAAAAGTGATCAATCGCCAGTTTTCTGCCCGTCTTTTTTGTGGCTTAAAAACCTCAAACCAGTGCAACATCGTCATCACATGATAAAAACATTTTAAATACGAAAAAAATGTAACATCGTTGCCATTGACTTAAACTTTTGAATTTCAAATTTAATATCTATTATTCTATTCTCTAATTTATATATTGCCTTATTTTCTAATAACCCTCAAAGCGAAAAATGGATGCCTCAAAGCTGATATTTCGTCAAGTTGTTGCCAATGCGTTTTGTAGCTTCAAAAACCTCAAACCAAAACAACATTATGTTTTCATATGATTAAAAAAAGTTGTTATCGTACACCAAAAGATAACATTTCCTAACTTTTGAACGTCATTTCAGGCAAACTCAAATTAACTAAAAAATATGTTAGAAAGTTTTGGGGAAACAGCTCGCGCTGGTTTTGTCTTTTTTAATAAATCGGTTTAAAACAATTATGATTTAAAGCATAATTTAATAAAAATAGATTTGATCGATTTATTATATATCATAATAGGTTCAGTTGTCAGAGATCATTTAAAGGAATATTTGAATAATCGAACTATTTACAGCTGCCTTTTAAGCATTGATGTTAAATATATTTCAATATATATGTTTGGACTTAATTCTGAAAATTTTAAATTTATGTTATATATATGCAAGTTAAACTCGCAGAATACATTCAGGGACGACCTTCCAGACAACTGAATAAAATCTCGGTGCATTCTTCTAACCCAATTACCTACTAGTGCTGAATTTTTTATCCAAATATTTGCATCTTTCATTTTAACTTAATTCTGCACAATATTTAGGAAAAAGCAAGCTCCGTTTTTTTTCAATGCAACATTTTTTTCTTTCTCTCAGCTTATGTTTTTGTGCCCATAGGACTTGCGAAGGCATTCTACATTCGAACATTTCTGTAGATCTTCATTCGAATCTGAACGAAATGTATTTTTCTATATAAATCTAATAAGTTCGACACTTTCTCCCCGTCAAACACTTTTTTTTCTGAACTGATTTTTTTTCTAATATTTTCTTTTCTGCTTACGCGCGAAACAAAAATATTCAAATAAATTATCCTTTTGTGCCACTGTGGAGAAATATTTTTTCCCCTTCCATGTATCTAAAGCAGAATGGAAAAGTATAACTAAAAGAACATAAAATATAGTTTTCGCTTCCAACGTTCATATCTATTCAAGTAAACACAGACAATAGTATTAAAAGTCCTAAAAACATATGACGATTTTTTTAAAAAATTTGAAAACTGTTTTCAATATAAATATTTGCTAATACATTTAGCATTTTGGTTCCTTATGCTTAAATATATGTAATATACGAAAGTAATATTAGAGTAAATATTCATGGATGGATGTTTGCATTTTTCTGAAACAAGAACCAAATATGTAAATACTGGACTGAACCTATCATTAAAGTAAGGATTTTATTTAAACACTAATTGAAATTTTGAAGTTTTATTTCATATACATCAAACCATATACATGATTACAAAAAAATTATTTTTAGACAATAATTTAAAAAAATTGTATATCAGCTCCATTTCCTTTCATTTTTTTTTCTCTAATTACAGTTAAATTTTATAACTACTTTTAAGTTTATTTTACAATAATTTTCCTTGTTTGCGTCACTACATTTATTCAAACACATATTGCAATGACACCAAATATACTCGTGTGTGAGTGAATGTTATATTAGCTATAATTAAAAATACATTTTTAAATATAATATAGGGACAGACAAATAAATAACACATAGACAAGCTACGATGTTACAGATAAAGGGTTCTGAGCCCCATCAAGCTGAATTTCTTGATTAATGTGCAAAAGAAGAAGAACAAGACGACGTGCAGTTAGATGTCAGAAGACAAGTGCAGCTGATTCGTCAAATACACGTATCTCATCAGTTTAACTCGATTACATAAAATAGTTCCTATTGCTTCTATTTATAAATAGTTCCTAAAAATTCTTAATGCTATGCTTATCAAAGTTGGTTGATAGAAGAAGGTTTCTGTTTAAAACTGTGCAGTTTACGAGAGGAATTAAAAAATGAAGTTACAGTACTGTGAAATTTAGAACATGTATATTCTGTCACTTATTTTTTAACTGCTCTATGACGAGATGGGACTAGCCACCTTTTGATAGATTAATGCACCTAATGAAGAGGTCTTATGAAAACAATTAAAATAACATGGCTTTAAGGCCTGACCATTTCACAGGATTTTGGACATTAAGTTATATCTACACGACTCAATTAAGATTAAATGTAACCTATATCCCCGGTGAACTTAATTATTAACTATTCGTGAATGGCGACGACGGCAGTGGCCTGGTGCTAAGGTCTCGGCGTGTGAGCCGTAGGGTTTCAAGTTCGAGACCCGATTCCTCCGAAGAACAGGCGTGTAAGGGAATCTGTTGCACGTTAAATCTGGCAAGCCAAACGTCCTTGCGCTTTTTTAGTGTGGTGTGGAGAGGAAGTTGTCAGCTCAAATGTCGTGCTCGTCTTTTGACCGTGACTCAAAATTACAAAGTCCGGCCTAAAATAGCCCTAGTGCTGCTTTACGATGGTACATTAATATAAATAAAATAAACTAAACTAAACTGTCAATGTCGACAAATTAATGATAAAGATCAAGCGGTGCACATGAGTTAGTATTCAAAATGCCAGATCATTTGCCTAAATATACAAAACTTGGTAAGTATTTTTATTAAAAATTCAAAATCCCTTAGTGAATTTTAAGATGGAAAAATTCCAACAAATAATGCCGCTTTATTCTATACGAAAACATGAATCACGCTGCGATATGAATACACGGACGAAGAGTACAGAAAAAAGTTGCATTAGCAATAAATAAATGCACGCAAATGGTAAATCAGCGTTCTCAGTAGATAAAGCGCTCAATGGGGACTCGCTGAACACTAAATAAGACACTTCGCTCAACTACTCTGGTGTCTCAGTTCAATTGCACAACATCTGATTGATTATGAATCTTCTATCTCTCGATTAGTTTCCGTGACAAATTAGAGAGGTTTCTGGAATTAGTCAAGAAATTCGAATTCCTAATTTAATTATTTATTTAGGATATGTATGAGCAGTAGCGTGGCCGATGAGATAATTTTTGGAATTTTTAAGTTCGATTTATTATCTCAGGATTTTTAATAATTTATATACAAAAGCGATGGAATATGTCAGTCAAAGGCACTAGAGAATAGGAGAGGAGCTAAAAGAGAGATATTTTCCCCGATGACTTTATACTATGAGATTCTCATAAGGATTCTTTGACACCTGTAGATTTAGGAAAGGCAAATATAGATATCTTTGAAAAGCATTTGCTTGGCATACCAAATTTTTATCCCTTCACATGGAGTGGGTGAAAGTGTTGATTAAAGCAGTTTTACAGACTAGTGTAGCATTAATTAAATTAGGAAGGAATTGAATCAGGAAATAAAAGAACATTTTAGATTGTAGTTAATGTGGGTTAATTTAAGATAAAGCTTTGGAAATTAATTAGGTTTTAAATTGTATTTTAAAATATGTACATATCAAAGATGTAATAATTAATCAGAAATTTTTAAATAAGGGTTTTAATCTGCTTGAAGCTGCAAAAATATCTAAATCCTTCAGGGCATGTGTGCGTTGAAGTTACCTTCGAAGAATTTCCTTAGAGAAAATTTTCTTTCCTGTTACTATTTGTTCGACGATTATTCAACTATGAAAGAAATAAATTTTCTCAAATACAGTTTGACCGAAGAGTTTCTTGCAGACACTTCAAAAATTATGAATAAAGTGGACTCTTTAAATTTGGGGAATGTGACGAAAGACCGAAGAAGAAAAACTGACATTCCTGATCTTTGGATAAATAAAGTCTGTGGGAATCGGGGGTCTGCTGCTCGTCGAAACCAGACGTCGGGTTATCTTGATTAATGAACGGATGCTCTTCTCAAGATTGATCCGCCGGTTGAAAAAAAGGATCACCCCATATTTATGGGCTCATGTTATTAATTAATTTGAGAGCCATCTCGCATCGTTTCGTGGGAAAGAAACAAGCGTTTCCGACGACAAACGGAAACATTTCTCAATAAATGTGCAGTATTTTGCAACAGTTTTAATTTGATAGGCACGCTGATATGAACACTGTTGTTTGTGGGTTAATTATCCCCGTTGGACAGGCAATGAAGGGTGTTTACGTTATACAAATTCTGATATCCAATTAAAATGAAGTATCCGTTTTATGTAAACAATGTTCCAATTATTTCACAATAGCTTTATACAAAATCAGTGGAAAATATCGATTCTGATCAATTATTTAATTAAAAATTTACCACTATATTTGAAGTTTAGTATTTCGTTATAATATACTATAAGAATTCGATGCTTTGTTTCAATAATTAAGAAAATAATTAATTGATAATTATAGTTGATTTGTTTAAGAATTATATTACTTTAGTAATTTCTCCACACGCACCCTTCAATCGATATTAATAAAAAAAATTCCAGCGCCATTGTAATAATAAAAGAGCTGTTTAAAGAGAGACCTCATAATATAGACTAAGCGTTTACAATGGCGAATTTAAGCATAAGGCAGTAAAATTTTTAAATTCTTCAAGACTGAGAGGTTTTAAACTCCGATAGTTTGAAAATATTCTAGATTGCACTTACTTAACATTTATAAATAAAGATTTTTATCATTAGATAGCTTATCCCTGTTAAATATATTTAATGTTGAATTCATGAACTATATTTTAAAATGTAAAAATAATTGCTTACAATGATTTGGGTCACAAAATTTAGACGTGTGGGATAAACAAAAAAACACATAAAACTTGCTTAGAAAATAAGTGAAGGTAATTTCAGAAAACCCTATCAACTTGTTCGATAGTTTTTTGAATTTAGCTTATGATCAAAGCTTCTATTTTAATGAATTACCCCTGTTTATCCCGAAATGTTCTTGCATAGCGATGTTCAGGCCAGCTCAAGAGGTAGAACCGACGTCTCACTATTTCGTTTCAAACACTCTGTTATGTTTGGCCACTATTGGCGACGGCTGCAGAAACGATTGGCGAGATTCGTCGCCACCATCGAGATTTTTTAATGATGATAAGAAGAGCTAGTGGCAAAGGGAGAATGATGGTTGGCCTATTACTTTGATTTTGAATAGATATTTTTGAAAAAAAAAGTCTTACTGCTGTTTTATGTTTGAGATATGTGTCTCTTTTAAGAACAACAAGCTCGTGTCATTACACACTGCTTATAATAATTTCAGAAGTTTACATTGCATTCAAAATTAAATATTTTTAATGAATTCTAAGGGATAAAAAACTAAGAGAATTTTTTCCATTTGCAGTTATCGTTTGCGCATCTGCAACCTGGAATATGATCTCCTAAAAACTTTCTGAAATATTCCTTAATAAAAGTGAGATTCCCCAAAAGCCGCATAAAATTATGGATCTTGGGAAAGGTCTGAACACCAATAGTGCTCAAATTTTACTTTCATATTCCTCGACATATGAGTTGTGTTCTTGGAAAATATAGTAAGGAAAATCGAATATTTACTTTGATACTGTTTTCATTTGATCAAATGAAATAAAAATTTGATAGTAAACTCCAATTTTTATATCAAAATGATACATCAAATGTCATTTATCTAAGTTGTAATTTTTTATCGCATTTAAAAGCGTATGAGAGTATGTACATATCTACAGATGATATCTCCCTTGATACTGGATTCAGAATTCGATATCTATATGCAATTAAAATGCTTTAACAGTTTATCAGATTTTATTTATCAAGCTATGTGCTTTTTGTAGTCATAATATAGTCTGTACTTGAACAAAATGCAAATTACCAACTTTCTTATGTATGATTTTCTATCAAAGTTGATAGAAGTCTGCAAATTTGGTGCATCGATCGCATACCGCATTTCTTCTGTCTAGCTCAAAGTGAATGAGTTCATAATTCTAAAAATGTGTTTTTCATACTCAGGGATATCTTCAAAATGAAAATTCGTATTAATCTTGGTTGGAAATTTTAGACAATTCCAATACTTATTAGAATATTAAAATCGATGACAGCTTTAAATTATCCATCCTTAAAATTTAAATATAAAACAATTACCGATAATAGATTCAATTTTCTGAAAAAGACGTCGGCTCATATTTCCGAAAGTGCATTCTTAGCAAAAGCCTATTTCTTCCAATTACAGCAATGAAAGATATTTATAGGAAGACAAAATAAGAATATGCACACATAATAAAACAATTTGTAAAGTTAATTATTAGATTATATGCATCATAATTATTTCACTAGATAAAATGTGAAATTAAAATTGCATTTTCCTCGTTTTCTTTTTTGCATTTTTGTTGGCAATGCCATTTTATTTAATATCTTAAGACGGATCTTTCTCCCCTGTCATTAAACCTAAATGTCTCAATTGCTTCCAGCACGTCAGTAAACTCAAGAAAGATTTAATTATTTTAAGTTATGGAAAACTCTTTCGACTATAACAACTGAAACTGGCAGTATTAATTATATTTTTGAAGCTATGGTAAAATTACTAAATAATGAAATCAATTTACTTGCTTCAATGAATTCCTAATTTTAAAGTTTTCAGTGCATCACTTGTTCATTATACAGATCCTCAACATTATTAGATATTGAATTGCCAGTAGAGATTTTTAAGGATAAATTCTTTCAAAAGAATTCTTTTAAATAATCTTCGATCATATTTCCGAATTCATTTAATGATTTAAAAGCCTCTAGCACCGCTTATCTCAGAAAAGATAAATTAAAACGCTTTGCATTTAATTGGCTGGTAAATTAAAATATTTTATTTATCCAAGTTTTCAAATAAATAAATGGGTTATAAATCCAAATCCAAATAAATGGTAAAATAGTAAGATATCATTAACACTTTATCAAATATAATCTCTCAGGTTTTTTTTATGTTTCGTTATATTCATATAATTGTGAAAAAGTCTGTAAAACTAAACATGTGCTTCAATAATACTATGCGCAATCATGGATGATGGGCATTCTGGAGACCTACGAGATAAATGAAAACAAATATATATATTCACAATTTTTTTTAAAAAAATGCAAAATATGTACCTAAAATCAATCATTAATATGGATAAAGCGCACTCATATATGGCATTACTTTGATTACACTACTAGAAAGTAGGAGCTCATAATATACCCTGACTGGGGCCGGAAATGTCTAAACCCATCAGTGAGAACGGTCGCTTTCATAGCCATTATTGAAGAAACATTACTCGTAAGTTTAAATTCTTATTATTGCTGACATGGATAAAGAGACGACATAATTACAAGAAGATAAAAATGTAAGTCTTTCAGAGTGCACATTCAAGAAGCATTGCTGACATAAGATTTCCTCTGCCCAGCAAGATGTCGCCCCTCCAAGAACAGCACACTATAGATATTGTTACAAACCTGTAATGTTGCTTCTCATCATAGTTCAATCAGTAGAAAGACCATTTTACAAACAGCTCTGTTGGTTGCTAATCGGTGCCGCTTTGGTGATCATAGAGCTTCGGGATCGACTTGATGACCATTTGGAGACCTAAAGGCTACTTTGGCTAAAAAATAGATATTTCTGGATACTTCTGGAATTTTAACAATTCGGCCAATAAGAACCAAGATTTGCTAGATTGGTCCAGAACCTTCTCTGTCCACCTCCCAGGAAAAACGGCAATCTCAGCGTCTATAAAAAAAAACCCGGCAGTTTTAAGCTGGGGTCAGTCATCAACGAGTCGTCGAGAGAATAACGAAGAAATTGTGCAATAGTTCAGCGAAGAATTAGCGTTGTGTGGAGCCTAAGATATTGCTGAACTGAGCTATAAGGCGAGTCCTGGTGTTTATTGTAAAATCAACATCGAGTCCTGTGAGGAGTAGCCAGTCTTGTAGTTGTTTGTTGGCATTTGGAGACAGCTAAAGTGAGGAGACAGTGGATAATTGCAACTGTTTGGAAAGATTGTAAAATAAAGCTACAAATATTCCTTCTCTTGCTGACTGGAGTTAAATCATGTGACGTAAAAGTCACATATCATGAAATTCTGCACATGGCATTCTTTTCATCCGAAACGCTTTCGTTGATGAGTCTGCCATTATCGCCATCCACCAAATATGAAGCTTATTAATTTTTCTTCATTTGTAGTTATAATTTTGGGTCATTTTCTTTCCTTATATTAATGTTTAAAGAGGAGATACTGATGCGTTGCTGGATGCTTTAATGCGAAACACAAGAGTTATTGTCAAGATAAAATGCTTTGTTTTAGTTTCCTTTCAGCAATCCTTACTCGGGTTGTTAGTTTTGGAACAGAAGGTTGTAAGAATTTTTTTAAATCGATGATATGCACCGTTTATTTTGAAGAATTCTTTAAGTGTGTTTTCTATTAAGTAATATATTCAAGATGAATTTATGTCAAGCAACTGTTTCTATTGTTAGAATGGAATGTCATTAGTTTATTTAAACTGAAATTATTTTCAGCATAGCATCATGCTATACTACTTTGCACTTCAGTGATTTCTGTTAAAAAAAGATATGTCTTTTCATTGAAAATCAATTTTTATAGCAATATTTATTATATATTCTTTTTATTTCCGACTTCCTTGTTACAAGGACGTTTAACTTTTTTCTCTTTAATACATTGATTTTGAATCACAAAATTCTATAAAAGCATAAAGTGTTTCTTCCAACTCCTCTTCATATACTTTTAACTTTTATATTTGAATATATCATTACCTTATTCTTGTTTATTGAATTCACTGTATATGTTTTAGTTCTATTTTATATTCGTTCAGTGCATTTTTTGTCAGCATAACTTTCAAATTTTAAAATACATTCTAGAAAGATTCGAATTTAAGAATATATTGCTCAACATTAGATTTTTATTGGTGAAAAAAACAAAAAAAAATGTTGCTCAGTATTTAGAATGCTTCTGTTGAACAAAATTAAATTCAACATTTACTTTGACATTCCTGCCATACTATGTTTATATTCTTTGTAAATGTCTAGAAAAAGAAATGTTGATAAACAGTTTTTGAGTTTCTTTTTAATAAATGAAAACATTGAAACATCCATTTGATCATATTTTTTCAAATAATTATCCTATGTATTTTATCTATGTTTTTTTTTGTAAATAAAAATTATGTATGCATAAATTAAAATGAAATAACTGATTTATAAGTTGCATAGATTTAAAAAAATGGTATCTATACCTTTTAGTTTTATACTTTGAAACTGTAAACAAAATTTATAGAAATTTGAGTATCATGTTCTTTCCTCTGAGCAAACTGAAAACATTAAAGTTTCAATATTAATTTCAAAACATTACTTAAGAAAAAATGTAATAATTTTATTGGTAAGCTTCAAAATCTTAACTTATTTAAGAGTAATAATTATTTTTAAAAACTATATTCATAAAATTTAACATTCAATGACATTTAAATTTTTTAAAAACGCTGCCATAGCCAGTTGTCAAAATGTATCTTTTAAACAAAAAAAAGGATATGGGAAAGGTAAGAATAAAAGAGTAGCAAACTAATTAAAACGATATTAAATAATTAGGCAAAGACAATAATTGCATTGAGAATACTAATTAAAATTTTAGTATAAGAAATAAAATTACATTGCTACGAAAATTTGGTAAAAATAATTCAAAATATTTTTTTAATCAAAAGTTTTTAACAATCATTCGGTTGGCTAACATTCAACTGCAATCTTTCATTAACGTTATAGGCCTACATTCCGATATGCACAGAATGGTTGCAAATTGATCAGAAGCGGTTTGATTTTTACCCAACACGTGCTCGTGAATTGAACCCATTCTGTCCAGCTGTGGTCGCTATTGCTATCGATTAATACTTGTGGGCTACTGTTTATTGTAGTGTGCTGCTGCGTATTATGTTGCCTGTGTTTGTCTTGGTCGTGTATAGTTGTTATCTATGGATTCGTCTCATGTTAATAAAAGTCGTCATCGTTCGTTACTAAGGCCTGCTTATTGTTTTCCCACCATACACCCACTGCAAGCGAACCCGGTGAATTTATGAACTTAGGGGAAATGAAGTTTCGTAATAATAAAATAAATTTTATGATAATAAAAAATAAATAAGGAGTAAATTGGATGATAATGAAAAATAAATAAGGAGTAAATTGGATGATTATCCTTCCATACACAATCAATGTCAATGCCTTAAGCAGTCATTTATGATTTCAATGCATATTACTGCAAACATTTATAATGCTTTGGAGAAGGTAATGCTTTTGTTCAGAAATCTGCTGCAATATTTTTCATTGGAGTAGATTTAATTTCAATACATTTATCAGCTAATATTTCGCGAACAAAGCGATGTGTTGTATCAAAATGCTTGTCCCCCGCTGTGAATCTAATATGCCATTTATATAGGTCCTTTATTTTCAGTGAGTAAATGCATATATTTTATATGAGAATCACTGATTACATTTAGCTATTTCCGTAAGTAAATATCTTCTTTGGCACCCTCTGAAAGTGCCCTGCATTCACACACAGCATCGACAGAGCCTGTAATGTACAGATATCCGACACGATTAATATGATTAATGATAGATATATGTGAGTTATGATAGGTATATATGTTTTATGGCAGGCATTCATTAGAAGTTCAATAAGATGATTTGGAATTAGAAATTCAACCGATATCGCTATAAGATTTATTTTAACTTCAATGGTTTTAACGCTTTTGGAAATAATAAATGAATTTATGACCGTATTACACATACAAAGGAAAGCTTGCTGTGTTATATGAATAATCTTAAAATATGCATGTCAGAGCATGATGTTATTTTGGGATTGAGGTTTGTGGTGTCAACAAAATTCCGTATGTGGAAAATGAAAAAAACGTAGGCTAAAAATTGAAATTTTATTATCTGCACTAGCATCTAAAAAATCAGTTATTTACAACGTGTTGCCACTGCATTTACAAAAGTTCTGATTTTAAAAAAAAGTTAATAACTACAGCAAATAAAACATAGAAAAATGTTTTGACCACGTCATTATATCAAATGAAATAAACAGGAAATAAGATATTCTTTTAAAACAATCAATGCGAGACAAAGTTATTTTTATTCTTTGCAATACTAAAATGACTCATTTAATGAAGCAATTAAAATGAATAAAAATATAGTTTAACTTGCGCGAGCACGTGGTGCTTGGCCTTTCAAGAAATTATGTTCTGGTATGATACATTGAAATATGTATAGCAGATTTCATTTTAATCTTTATTTTATCTAAATAATCTGCAGTACAACAAAATATAGCTAACATTGGGTACAAAGCTATTAGATAATTCATATGAGAGTTTTCCGAGAAATTCTTTTGCCGGACATCTATTAAGTATGTAAGTAAGAGCATTTAAAGCTTTAACCCAAAAGTTTAAAATAATTTTGCTTGGGATATAAAGACATCAGGCTATTTTAGCTAGCGATTTGTTTTTAAATCCACTTGTACGAGATTGTTCTAAATAATATGGAACTGTTAAGCTAATTCTACTCCATTTATTTTAACAACTATCGCATTTATTATTATTAAATTCCCCCCCTCTCCTTTAACTCTTCTAAAAAATTTAATTTTAGCAATTTAAAAATTAATTTTAACAATCTGACAATCGAACTGAGGATACTCTTATAAGAAAGAGATCAGTACTCGGGCGTTCTTAATTATAAGCAAAATTAGCGGACTGTATTTTTCTTGAGCTTAGATTTATTGCGAATGCGTTACAACACCTTCTCCACTCCCATTGCCGAGATCGTTCCAAAAAAAGGCCAATTGGAGAAGAATTCTGTCGCCAAGTCGAATAACACACGCACTACGGAACAATCAGAATGGGGCACTTCCAATATGAAGAAGTATATAATAGACCTTTAGAGAGAAAGATGTATATGTGTTTATTTATTTATTGCGCCTATTTTCACATCCAAAACTTAATTGCTGATTTTGAAATATTTAACTCTCTTAGATTATCCCTTTTAATCGAGCCCATTTAATCTTTTACATTTACATGGTTTAGTCTACAATGCCATTTTTCAAATTCAGCATATTTATTAATCAATGCATCCAGTGATTCACTTACATTATTCAAAACTATTTAATAGCTTGACCAGTGATTCATTTGCATTGCAGAAAGCTATTGAATCGCTTAACCAATGATTCCCTTGCAATGCGCAAAGCTACTGCATCGCTTAACCAATGATTCATTTACTTGCACTATTATTTAAACGTTATTATTATCATGAAAATAATGAAAGTTATTTTTTCTTTCTGCTATTATTTATATTTTAGCCTTTTAATTAATTGCCAATTATGATGTCATCTTTAAATATTTTAACCCTTTAACGGTCATAAGGAGTGGGCAGTGGAAAAATAAAATTGATAGTGGTTAGGGGTATGTAATAGAATTAAAAAGATATATATATATATATATATATATATATATTTCTATGGTGGATGTTGATATATGGATGTTGAACGGAATTTCGGTAAAAAAATTATAAAAATCATGGTGGTGAAAATATCGCCTCTAACTGATAAAGGGTTAATGTACCCTCGATAGCACAGTTTTGCCATCAAGAGAAAATTGGTTCTTAAGTCAACTACATCTAAAGCATCGGACTTCAACTTTCTGCATGTTATTGTCCACTTCGGCTTTGATGACTGCGTTATCAAAGTCGTATGCATTTATTTTTGCGATCTTAACCTAATTAACCAAGGTATTGTCTGCATCGTTAATAGTGATGAATATGGATTCGTCGTTATGAAAAGAATTGATAAAAATGGTAATATCATCATAAATGAAATTGAAATTTATGAACTGAAACTTCCAAAAAAATCACCAAAATATCTTACCATCTCTTTTCTAAATTTCCATCACAGCTTTCCTACATCGACTTGACTCAATGCTTATTTTTCATCGAAAAAAAACTATGTAAAACTTTACTAGGTACTTCCTAGGTAAACTAGGTACTTTCCTAGAAAATACTTTCACTTAACTAAGCACATCACCCACTTACTACCTCATCTCAATGATATGTTAATACTCTTATCCCTTGCTCAGCGCAGAAATTAAAAACCTTGAGTTCAAGAACTCCGTGACACATACCTCAAATCGGAAATCGGATTAGTTGCTTTTAAGACGTTGAGTACATCCGCTGTCTAGACACCATCGCTTTTTCTTATTAATCGCAAGGAATGCATCCACTGAATTGCTACTCCGTTTCATGCTTGTCAGCAGATCAATTTTTCTTCTTAGTGATAGATAGTAAATGGGATACCTTGGGTTGTTGCACTGCGCAGCTTTGTGATTGTTCCCATTATTTACATTTAAAATGCTTAATTTTGAAGGTATTACCGTCTTTCTGAGTTTTCATTTTGCTGATATCTCTTGAGAAATGTTGCATCTTTCTATTCCTTATCCTATTCTTGCATTTGTGATGACTTTCTGTGAAAGCACCAAAGTCAGTTGACAGAAATTCTTCAAATTCATCATCAACATTTCTGCCCTCTTAAATGCATCTTATCCAAGATTTGTTGCTCTAGTTTATACGATCTGGATTGCAGAATAGTAACACACCCACACGTTCATCTTTGTTATTAGAAGTGGCAGTTACTTTTTCATTCTCTGTGTAATTAAAGAAGTTTTACGTTTAGAAATAAGCAATGATGGAAATTTGTATATTTCGCCCATTTTTAATCACTGCTGATCTTTGCCCTCTATAATGCTCTTTTATTGTAAAAATTTGTTTTCTTATTTTAGCACGCTGAATTTTTTGAGGAATCAGGTGACAAAAAGGATGTTATATAAATTATGAAGCACATACATTGTAAACAAACCATATCTACTTCCATGAGTTTTCTAAATAATATACTCATTTATATGAACTAAAAAAGAAATCTGTTATATTTTTAAGCTTCAGCATTTTTAGATGTTTGTCAAAATCAAAGATAAATCGACAAACAGCGATGTTTTGGCTTTTGAACCAAAAAAGTAGATATGATGAAAAGTTAAATTATTTTACTTTAACATTATAGACAAAAGTTGATTCGGTATAATATTTGATAGTATTTATTTTAAATTCCATTCCTGTTTAAATTGGTTCTCGTAAAAAATAATTATTATAATTACAATTTCTATTAACTGACATATTTATTCTGTTTTACTAAGTAACGTCTAATAGTGATTATTTTTAATTTCTTCATTTTTTACAATAGGGAGTTTTAGAAAATTTTCGACTATTTTACAAATTATTTACTTTAACTATGATTTAATTGGTTTAGTTAATCAAAAATGTGCGGATTTTTTTCCTTAATTCCCGAAATCAAATATTCTAGTATTTTTTTAACTTCCCTCAAATGTTCTCATTCATGTTTTGTTTTATTCGCTGAGTATTCAAAAAATTCTATTCAATTTTAATAATGTAAACAACAAGGTTTTAAACATATAATCCATTTACCTAGTAAATAAGTTGTACAAAGGGGAATGTAACGAATAATTTCAATAACAAAAAAAGTCTTCTTTTAATTCCATAAACCAATCAAGAATTAATATTTTTTCAAAATTAAGTTTTCAAATATCCTTTTCTCATTGGTTTCATTTACTTAGCCATCCCCAATCTAGCAATATAAAAAAAATACAATATTACCATTAGAACGGTTCTTTAAAAGGAATATTCTTTCTTAAAGTAATTAGGAAACAATATCATCAAAATATGTTTTTTATAACCGAGGGAAATTCTTTTTGAAAAAAGTTCGGAAAGTCCTTCTGGAATTCTTCTGAGAATAAGAATAAAGTGAATCGAGTTTATTTTGGACCGCTTGATCATGCTTAATCAAATTAAATGCTTTTGTAAGCATTTTTTGTTTTATATTTAGTAGATTTTTTTTATTCTCTGTCACGCATTTTTTCTCATATTTACAATCCTTTATGCACGAAAGGGATTTTAGAACAAAGAAAATTGTTCTTTTTTGTCATTTCTGGAAACCTTAAGTAATGCAATCTTCTTAATTGTTCCATTGTTATTAATACCTTACTTTTTTAGAATTTATCTCTAAATTTAATTGTTTAATTTAAAAATAAAACATTTTTCTGGATTTAAGGTCAAATTATAATTAAATTTTACCATACGGAGATTTTGAGATCAACTAAATTGGAATATTTATTTATTTTCTTAAAAGAAATAGAGTATAAATATTAACATTTTTTACAAATGAATATTGGAGGCAAATTTAGTCTCGGAAAAATTTATGAGCTTAATTAATATGCCAATATTTATTAATAAAAGAAACTGAGAATGTGTATTTCATTATATATGTGCTTGTTTTTGTGATTTTTTAAAGCTTATGTAAACTATTGGCAAATGTTAAGAAAAATATTTAAAAAGTGAAATGTGAGAAAATATTTAATTCAATTTCTTAATTGATTTAATATATCAAATTTATTTTATAATATACGTTGTAGCCTTTTGACAATAATTATCATTTTTTAAAAATTATTACATTAAATGCAAAAATAAAATAGAAAATATTTTTTATTATCTATTAAAGTTCTCTTAATTCCATTACCTTTTTTATTATTAATGGAGGGTTTAAAAATGATGGTGGGAAATAAATTGGGAAGTTCAAACGATAATTGTCATATAAATTAATATTATTAACTATTTGGTACTTAAAATAAATCATTTTTCTACTTAGAATTATTTGCAAGATCGCTGCAAAATTTTGAGGAACATTGATGTTCTCATGAAAATATAATGAGGGTGTTATCTGGTTATGTTGTAAATGCAAAGAAATAAATTTATTGATAGCTCACGCTTACACTTAGAATGTATTTCAGTTTCAAAGAGCAAAATATTTTAACCCTTTCTAGTTTGTACATTTGTTCTTATTTCACAAACAAACAAAACAAAACAGAAATAGTGTTACCGAAAAGTTCTCCAATTTTTTTTAAACTACCCTCTCCTTCAGCATAAAATTGTCAACGCTGGTTAAGACAGCGAATGTCTTGCGCATTGGCGAATAAGAGCTACAAAATATAGATCTTTGGCATGGATTTAGCATTTTTACTGAATCAATCAAGTTACCTTTGGCGATTAATCTCCAGCGTGGATCAATAGTTTCTGAAAATCGAGTTTGTTTATTAGTTACATTTTTCCCAACCGAGTGAAATAAAAATTTGACTCAAAATTACACTTATAGTCACAAAATCTTTTACCGAATTTGATACACACGAGTCATTCAGTTTATGAACTATTGCATTTGCAAGTATGCAAAATCACAGCCCAACAGACTTTTAACTATTTGAAAGATTTGGTTTAAAATTTGATATTTTAGTTGCTACACTTGTGCACAAAATTTTATTTACATAGCTCTCAGTGTTTTGAAGTTATCGAGTTCTCTTGAACCTGATAGATTAGATTTTCTACGGTAGGATTTCATTCAAAATTAGAAATCAACAAATGTAATCGTAAGACCATCGACCAAATTTCATACATATAGCTCAAAGCATTTTCGAGTCATCATATTCACAGATAACACCAAAAATATTATTTTTGATTCAGAGAATACTAAAAATCTGAACTTATCCAAAATCTCACATTTGAATTTTTGTGGCGATTGCGACTATATTTTGTATGCAAGAAAGTAAGAAAAAGGGGTGAAGGTACTGAAAAATTGAAGTGAATTCAATAGTATAATTATGTTGTTTAATTACATGGATTATTTTTAACGAATTACTTCAAAATTAAAAGTTTAATTTTGTGAATCAATAATTTTTTTATTCATCTTTCTCTGATGTTATGTTTGATTGTATTAATGTTCTGTTTGTAAGAAACGTTTTATCTATTTTGAAAAATTTAGACAAAAAAAATTCAAAAATTCCTGTGATTATTAAAAGGATATAATGAAAAATACATATTGTTTAAGTATTGAAACGGTATAAAATTCATTTTTCTGCAATAACATTTACAGGCGGGAGTTTTTTCGAAAAAAAGCGCAGAAATTGGGCTCAATGTTTAATTATTTTAAATTACTAAAAAAATTCAAAACATATATATATAT
>JAOUZG010025094.1:651759-671146 GCA_026289955.1 Argiope argentata | reverse complement strand
TTTTTTTTTTTTTAAGCGCTTGAAAGTTTTTAGCTACGAGTTGCATCATCTTTTCAGTCACACTTGAAAAATTTTTTTAGCTACATGTTGCATTATCACCCCTCTTTCATTTGTTACAATTTTTTTTCTCAAGCAGCAATACCAATCTTGGGTTGTCCAGCTATTCCAATTACTCACTCCTAGCCACATTTACTATCGAGTGTCTTTTCATATTTGGACTTTATCGTTGCACATTATTCCCATTCTTGGAAAGAAACGAGTTTTATTTTTGGCACTTGAAAATTTTTTAGCTACTAGTCACCACTATTTCATTTGATTCAATTTTTTTTCTCGCGCCAATCTTGGGTTGTTCCAATTACTCACTCATAGCCATATTTGGACTTTATCGTTGCAACCTTCCAAGAAACGAGTTTTATTTTTGGCACTTCCGGGTTGACGACTATAAAAGGCCGACGAGTGCAGCGGCAGGCATCATTTGAGTTTCAGCTCTTTCACTGGATTTACTCTCTGCTCTCTGCTCTCGACCAACGATGGATGCGTTTCCAAGACAAAAATCTTCGAGCCTAGTGCCTGTGTCACACCCTGGGAAATGGGGGCCCTTTGAAGCCCTCATGCAACAGGCCAGGGTGATTGCCTTCATCTCGTTTATGGATGTGGTGACAAGTAGAATCTTTCATCATCAAGTGAGAGACTGGCCCAAAACATCGCTGCAAGTGGACAATTTCAAAAGGACCGTGTTGGAAAGTAAAAAGGTCAATTATTTTGACCCAAAAGTGAAATGGTCTCGAGTGGCAAAAAAGCTTAAAATCAACCCGACCCACGAAAGGAAAAATTCAGACCAACGCCTGAATTTCAAGTTTGACAACGTACTGATTGTCAAACAACTCTTTTCCTTTGGATTGTGGACGGTGCCTCGTGGAGAAGGGCACGTCTTTCAAACGACGGACGTGCCGATGCTGATTTTTCATCTGCCTGAAAAAAGTTTATTGTGTCAACCGAGACCGAGCACGATGAGGAGGAGTTTTGTCGAACAAGACCAGTACATGTTCGACAAGTACATCCTCCATCCAAATTCTGTATATGTGGTGCCACCCGAGACCAGTTATTTAATTTTAACTGTCCAAAAGACATTGTTTGCCGTGGACGTGATGGCGTGGGAAGATGTCAAAGGACTTCAAGACTTTCGAACCCATCGGAAGTATGTGATACCCGCTTATAATTTGCCTCCTCCCACGCCAGCACACGAAATGCAGGCCCCAGAAATGATTGAGCCAGAGAAAAAGAGAAGGAAGAACCATCACGTTGCTCTCCACGAGCCTGAACCAACAAGTTTGTTTCCAGACTCGGAGCCAGAAACAGTTTTCCAGGCGCCTCAACAAACCTTGGATCCAGAGCCAGAAACGGTTTTCCAGGTGCCTCAACAAACCTTGGAACCAGAGCCAGAAACAGTTTTCCAGGTGCCGGCAGAAAATGTGCTAATTTTTACAGACGCTGAAGAAGACTGGTTTAACACCTTGCAACAAGATTGCATTCCTCAAGAAACCATTAATGATTTCTTGAGGAACTTTGAACAAGAACTATGCCAACAGGGCCCGGCTCATCGAGTTCAGCTGGACAGACCTTTGAATCATCAATCACCAAACGTGTCTTTGGCGAGGCCTCCACCCCCGGACAATTATTGGGGACCCAATGAATCCTCGCCCCCAATATCGTTCGAGGACATTTTGGCTCAAGATGATTCGGAGGCTATCGACATGAGGACGGTGGATGCGAGTGTAACAATTCCTAGGAAAACTCATGTTTTTACACCTGGGACGGGGCCATTAGACTTGCGACTCTTGTAAATATCATGTATTTTTGTTGTATGTGTAAATAAATTGTGTATGTTTTTTCACAACTCTGTTTCATTTCTCTTGCAAACATTCAATATATTCTTGAAGCAAACTCTGTTTATTACTCTTGCAAACACTATCAAACTTTAACAATTGATTCAACAAATAATATCCAATTTATTCTCAACAAACAAATCCCTTACAATCTTTTCCCCAAAAATAAACACTCAAAGCACGCCAAAATATCGTCTCCAATCATAAAAAAGGACACTTGACGTTGATTCATTTCAACCTTACAAACATTTACATTCCCTTTCCCCACTCGAAGCATTTCATTTACAAGTATGGATGCAACAAAAAAAAATAATCTTAAAAAAGGTCGTTTTCCACTTTTGGCAAATTTTTCTTGGGGTTACGGTGCTCATATATTTTTTCGAGCAACTGTATATAAAATTTGACTGTAGGACAGATTATTGTAACTTCTGCCTGGACAAACGACCACATAAGTGACGTCATTTGAGCATTTGCTGTCTGGTAGACCTAAAAATGTAGTTGTATATTAGGGTGCATTTATCGTTCTTTATTCATTGCTCCTACTAAGTTGACGACAATAGCGCCATTCTTGGCACTCTACGTCACTCTCAAAGTTTCACATGATTGGCTGAATTCTGTTTGCAAAGTATAAATCGAAGACTGTCCATGAAATTTAAACGGTATTTTGCCGTGTGATAAGGCCTGAAGAATGTTTACTAACAGTTTTTGAATGAAATAGAAATCTAATAATTACGTGTTTCTTTACAATTCAGTAAGTTGATTAACAATAAAATGATTAAATTTCAATTAACTTACTACTTATACTAATTCATATTAATTAATTCATATGATTTAGTTATTTTTAATGGCTTAATCCGAGAACTCATTCATAAATCTCTTTAATTAGAGTTATAATGTTTTTTAGAATATTCTTAGAATAATTTACTTAGAATGACAAGATATTCTTCTCTTTGCAGTTGCGTTTAAGTACACTTTCCAACCTCTAGTTCGAAAAATAGTAGCTTGATAAAAATGAGCAAGATTCGACTTGCTTGTATTTATCTGTCCTGATTGCATTGCCCTTGCGAAAAAGAAAGAATATATATCACTCTGTCATTTTACAGCAATTCTTTTTAGTTTAAATCTCCCCTCCCTCTTTTGATTCAAAAGATGATTTAACTATGAATCATCACAAAATTTACTGACAGCACTCTAGTACTATAAATAATTAATATTGCAAGCTAAAAAATACTTAAAAGTATCATACAGTCAGCAAGAACATTCTGTCCATGATTCTATTCTATACTCCACTATTTTTCCATATGCCGCCAAAATATGTTTTAGTTAAATGTTTTCATTTAGAAAAACCTATCCAGTATAACTTTAAATTTAATCTCTTTGAATCAGAAATAAATAATTAGAATGCCGAAATTCCAAACCGAATTTCACATTTCTTTGGTGTTGGATTAATGAGTGATGGATTTTTGTATCTAAGAATGGGCAGACTGTGAGTCACTACCGTCTAACGGAATTGGAATTTCCGAATCTGGCACAGATAAATTAGTTGAAGGATTAAGTGTATACGAAATTTTATCTATGCTCACATAGGTTTAGATGTACAGATAGATAAATTTTTGGAAAGATTTTAATTTAAAATTTGATTCAAATAAATGTTTTTGATGTGAATGTCTATTAAGAAATTGTATATTTCTAAATTTTTTGCAGTTTTTCGGGTATATTTTCGAAAATGTTTTTTTTTTCAGGATGCACATTTGATCCAAAACGTGAAGATTCGCTGAAATCTGAAATGCAATTTAACGGATGACCACATGTCTTGGCCCTATATAATTCTTATATTGATAAATTAAAGAATGGTATTTCGAAATATTTTTTCATAACCGTATACGTTACCCTTATGAAATTCTTTAACCAGATAAATTGAATCTCACGATCAACTTTTAATTTCATTATTTTACGTTTTATTATTATTATAGAGTTGCTAGAAAAATCTTTAAATATTTATCATCGGCTTAGAGAACAAATAGTTAAATATTGCTTAACTCTAAATGAAAATCATAAGTGTAACATTTTTATTATAATAAAACAAACTTATGATTCCCCTCTCCAAGTAATAAACAGACCATGACTCTAGAACCATAGATGAGAGGCCAATTTTAGTAAAAGTCAACAAAAGAGCACCCAAATTAAGTGAATAGCAATATGCCAACCCATATAATTTAAGTTTAAGCCAACGACTCTACCAGATTAACAATTGTTTTAGCCTTAAAATAAAATTCCTTCCTTTTAATTCTTTGCACTCCTATTATTAATTAGATACAAAATCATTCACCTAATTCAAAGATTTTTTTATTGCAATGAAAAATAAATATACATAAGTCGTTTAATTCGGATTTCTTTCAAAAATTAACTTGCATCTCTTAACTATTATTTGGGCGTTTTCAACAATTAAATTTGAAAAATAAATGAATAAAACGTCAAAATGATGCACAATCTTGAATGGTGAGTCAGAGGTACCTTTGGAGTACAAAGGGTTAATGAACAACGATAATTTCTTTGGATTACTATATCTATGTTATTCGCCTCTCAACAAACTACGATTTTCTTTTGAATGAAATGAATAAACGACTTTTTTATTCGTTTCCGTCAACTAGAAAGAACTAATAATTTGAAAATATTAGAATTGTTGGGTTTAAAAAATAATAGCATTGTGGTTCAATTTTGAAATTTTAAAAGAACAACATATGTTTTGAAAAATCAGGCTCACTTTAAGGATCGATTCAATTCTGTTTGATTAGTTTTTCCAAATTTCTAGCATTCAAACAAAGTTTTTATTTAATACATTTGTTGATAAAATCATGTCTTAGGGGTATTAAGAATAGTTTATGATGTTGTAATTTACAATAAATTTCTTTTGGGGCTTTGCATGGCGTTAAGAGAAAACTTAATTAGCACAAGCGCAATATGCTCTTCGAAAATTTGTTTAATCAGTTCTTTTTTATTTATTCCAATTATAAAATTCTTTATAGTGTTATTTAAGTAACTGAAAAAATCAAATCTTTCTTGGCGTTGTTTGTCCATGTGAAGTCATTAAAAACAGTTAAAAAATTATTTATTCTCGTACAACTTCTGGACACATCAGATATTTTTGCTAACTGTTGGATATTTCCTTGAATTTAAATTGATAGTTCTTTGTTAGTCTTAGCACTATCTATAAAATAGAATTAAATTGTAGCCAATAAATTAATTCAAATAAAAAAAATAGATGCACTTAAAAGAATGAAGTCAGAGAATTGAATGCATTTAGATGCGCATATCCATGATTGCTGGCAAATTTACTTAAATAAAACATGCGTTGAGGCTTGTAATATACTATCAACCCAATTTTTTTTCCTCCTTTCATTGAAGTCGCCATTAAATTTCGTAACATTCCACAAGCGATCGTAGAAACGAAGTTAAATTGAATTACTATTCGCTGTAGAAACAGTTCCAGAAAATTTTAAATTTCAACCAGACTTATCTCGGGGGGAGTGCGATAAGATTAGAAACTTAATCCTTCGTGGTAAGCCGCCGGACAGACGCTGCTCTTTCCAGGAATGGAATTTTTTTAACGATATTTTGCGACGCGTCAGCTTCTACTGATTTTGATTCAAGTTGCCGCATTGCCCTTTCATGACAAAACTTTTCAAGCTAGATAAGAAAGAATTTAACGAATTCCAGTATTTAACACTATGCTCTTTCAACCTTTCAGATTGGCTTAAACATTTCAGATAAACCTTCTTAAAAGAAGGCTTTTTTTTAAATCCCTTTGAACTCCTTTTGAATTTTTTTCAGAATTTTCTATTCTATACTTTTAGTTGATATTTTTGTAATCCCATTTTAAATTAGATAACTTGCTTTTGAACCTCCTTCTGCATATTCTGTTTTATACTTTTAATAAACATTGTGGCGTTATTTGTTCTAGATAACTTCCTTTTGAGTCACTTATGTATTCCCATTTTAAATTAGATAACTTATTTTGAATTTTCTTCTGCATATTCCATTTTATACTTTTAATAAACATTTTTGTGGTCCCACTTAGCCCTAGATAACTTCCTTTTGAACTTTCTTCGGTATTTTCTGTTCTGCACTTTTAACAAACATTTTTGGGATCCCACTTTTCGAAATCGACATTTTTAAAAAAATTTTCTTCTTCATTTTCTGTTCTATAATTTTGGTAAACATTTTAAGGATCCCACTTCGAACTTGATAACTATTTTTTAAACTTTATTCTGCATTTTCTATTCTATAATTTTAGTAAGCTATCTTATGAATTAATCTTATCTATCCTAAGATACATTATACATTTATTCATTACCTTATTTATAATCTTAAATCAAGTTTATCTTTTATAAGGTAAGTAATAAAATACCTGCTCTTTTTAGAAAAAATTTCATAAATTTTCAAAGTTCGAGAAGTTTTCAGTAAAACGTATGTTTCCTTCAGTTCAAAGTCTGGATTTGATATTTTTAGCTTCAAAAGTAGGGATCGATAGCAATTAAAATAAATCGACTGTACAATTATCCGAACAAAAAAATTAACATGATACAATTAACAATGTTCAATATAATGTATTGAAATAAAGTCATATTTCAAGGCTATATGCTGCATGAGGTTATATTTATTTGAAAAGAACTCTCTAAACTCTTTTTTTTTAATGTTTTAATTTCGGCTGAGTATTTCATTTTCAATTTTGCAACTTTTCCAAAAATGTGTTTTCACTATTTATTTTTTTAGTTATTAATGATTATATAGTCAAAAATTATAAAACTATTTGAAGGATGCGATACGAATATGTGTCCCTATTTAGTGATAAATTAGGACAAATTTTACAGAAACTACGATGATTTCAAAAACTGCTTAGATTTATATGCCTGCAGCTCTTAAATATATACGAACAATTTCAAGAAAGATTCGATGATAGAAATTTCAAATAAGTATAGATTGTTCGATTTTTTATACCTAGTTTTCGATTTTAAGAAGATATCTATTTAAAATTTAATTAATGATATCGATTGTTTTCGATTATATCTTATACAAGTTTCAAACGGCATGAACCCTTTTCTCCAATCATGCTATTGTTTGCTTCACAGCTATTAAGAAAATGTGATCTATGGCTGTAAATATATACAATATAATATATTATATTGTGATATTTTGAGATTTGAATTAAACACTGATTGATTTTGGGGTTTTATCTTAGTTTAGCCCATACTAACTTCATTCTAAAATATTCTCTTATTTCCTGTTCTCATTCCACTTTTTCTATTTAATTAATGCAAAAAAAGCTCCATGAAAATGCTTTATTCAGCGGTTTCTACGCTCTAAATGAAGGGATAAAATATTGCCGATCTAAACAAATTCTTCTAAAACATTCTTGCATTTCTGTAAATCGACGCTTGTAGAAAAATCCATATCGAAATCTTATGGTATATAAAAACAGGGATAATTCATTTTGCTCTTTTTTACGTTAATCTTCTCTTATTTGTGTCTGTGAACGGACTTATCTTGCCCAGGCTGCTTTTGTCTCGCAGGGTGGAAATAAAACGAACTTAAAAATATTAAAGTCTGTCCTCTATCTTCGAAACTGTCTTCTGTTTTAAAAGAAAATTATGAGTAATATGTTTGTGTGTGTGAAGAAGAAGAATACAGGTACAATTATTGGTACAGCATTAACAAATTATTGGTATTAATTTTTTACTCGTTTCAGTTACAAGTTAATTGTTCCGTCGCAAATGCTGCCCTTTACTCTTATTATTTTTCACATACTATTTGCCTTTGGCGAGCAGTTGGTTTATAAGGAGTACTGGCTATATTCAAATTCTATCGTTTAAACATATTTTCATGTCTACGGTTTCGCCAAATTGTCAGGCATTGAAGCAGTGGCTAATAAGATTGGTATGGAAATTGGTTACAGATAGTATGACCTTCTTGTGTACAGCCGACCAACTCGCCACCACTGAACGTAGCAGTATCGACAGGATTTGTTGTGGCCGACTGTGGATTGTAGCAATGTCCATCTTTAAATTGACTGAATCTGTCAAACTGTTATTCTCTTCGAGATAATTCACACTAAAGTGGTCAAAATACTGACCACCTTTTCCTCCTCTGCAACAGATCACATGACCGTTGGCCAAATGCAGGCGTTACACACAAATCACCATGTATCTCACAATATGAGAAAATCATCGTGCATCAATTATGCCTAGTTTCTTCTAAATAGAAAGCACAATGTCTCTGACCCGACCTAAGGAACAAAACAGTACCGTGGTCAAAAGTATGTAGTTACAGTTTCACATTTAAATTTCTAAAACTCCTTTTTAATTAAAAATTGAAAAAACAGAATTCTCACAAACTAAGATTATAAATGCGTCTGTAACAGGCACATACTAATATCATTTCTTAACATATCAAAAATAAGTTATCAAGCTATAAGCAATTTTTGTAATAGTGACTTTTCAAAGGTGAAATCAATTATTTAATTTCAAATGGCGCAGTAAGCATTTTCTGCAATCAGCAGCAGGCTAATCTAAGCAATTAATTCATAAATAAATATAAAAAAATTCAAACTTTGGCACCAATTGCCAGCAGCAAAGTAAAGTGATCAAAGGTCCAAAAGGTTAAAAGATTGATATACTTTTCTAATAAAAAAATTAAAACAGAAAAAGGCTATTCGGATATATCATTTTTTTTATTGCAAATTTTCTTCTAGAATCGTATTTCACATTTTATGATTCTGTTTCGAAAAATAGTTGAAACTATGCTTTTTTTTAAATGGTTCGGTCTGAATCATAAATTGCAATAAAAAGTTTTTCCCCGTTTGATTGTTTTTGCTGGGTAAAAAAATGTATTCATGTTGACTAGACACGTGAAATTCTCATTATCCATGTGACCGACGTTCGGGTATTATTGTCTAGACAATAGTTATTAGGAGTATCCATTCCAGTAAGGGTCAATAAACTTTGACCGAAACAATTCGTATCAGATTCATCTATATTCATAAGCAAAAATAGAGAAATAATACAATTTATTTAAATATTTTATTGCGTTTTGTCTTATACTTGCATTAAATCACTTTTATATGTTTACCAGCTTTTTCCCGCGATTCGTACGCGTGGAAATGTTGATGTGTATGTCTGAAAACTGGTGGTGTGATCACAATGTAAAATGTCATCAAACCGTATCATTATGGAGCTGTTAAAAACAATTTTCACCTAAAAAAAAGAATAATTTGTCGCCGAATTTTAGCGAAACGAATGTGGCGCCGAAAATTAGCCGAATGTGGCGTGAACGGCAGCAATAGTGCATTTCAATTGTAAGGTTTCGATGAACGCAGCCGCTAAGTAACGGAAACATTGGAAAAAAAATCAGTAAATACCGAAAAATGGAATGAACACAAGAAAGTTTAATCGAAAATATTGAAAATAGGCGAATGGAATACTTACAGCAAGAAAAAATCAAGGGAAATAAATAGAAAGATCAAATTACAGTAACATAAAATGACAGCGATGTAAACACAAATAAAGCGCTACCGAAAAATCACCAACCTCGCAGAACACCGAATACTTGAATGTCAAAGCATAGCCCACACAACTAACCTAAAAACAATTTATTTACAGTTTGTACCTTCAAATAAAACAAAACAACAAACCAATTATTCAAAATTGTTTTTCTGATTAGTCTGCCCAAAACAAAATCAAGTCGAGAACACACTGCGCATGCGTGAATTTTCATTGCCAATTGGGGCAACGCAAATGCGTGAATTTTCCACGCCAGTTTGTATAATGCAATACAGACTAGAAGTTTTTGATTTTTTATTATGCTTTATTTTAATTCAAAAGAGGGTACTTTTCCGTTAATCGGGAGCAAGTGGAAAATAGCCAAATAAAATAGAATTCCGCCAAATTTCTTTGGCGATTTTTTGCTTGCACCCGGTTAACGGAAAAGAGTCCAAAAGTACTTCAGAATGAATCTGAAAGATTGATTAATTAACAATGTTGAATTTTAAATGCCTCAAATACAAGAAATAAACAGAATCGTTTGAAATAATCGGTTGAAAACACGTTAAGCTTAAACTCACTAGCGTAGGAAAAAAATTAACTGAAATCTTATTCCTTTGGCGGCGGGAAAACGAAGATTTGTGGCGGAAAGTTAGTTTTTAATTACTAAAAAATTAACTATTGAATTAATCGGAACAGATAGTAGCCTATTCTAGACTATAATCTATCTCTGTGCTAAATTTCATCCAATTTCTTTCAGTTGTTCTGGTGTGATTGACTAACATCATTCATCAATCCAAATTCTCACATTAATGATAGTAGTAAAGATGCATAGCAATTACATGTATTAGTATTATTGCGTGTCGTCAATCTTTCTATAAGTTTTTTATTACTTAAAATATGGCCAAACTTTTTTATTTATTTGAAAGTAAGTCATGCATACAATTGAACTGATATCCGTTTTTGTTCAATCAGTTACAAATTAAGATTGGTGTTTACAGATGGTAATCACCAATATTATTATATACCTGATGCTTTTGTATTTGTTGCTTTTATCTGATATTCTTATCTGATACTTTTGTATTTGATATTTTTCAGTTTCTCTTGTTCGATAGAGCCGTGACTGATTGTTTTCCCAATGGAATGGAACGAAATGTTTGGTAGGCATCGGTTGTCATACTTACCTCTAGAATGATAGGTAACTGTTTAAATGTGCTTCAGACGAGGCATTGATGAAGATTTGACGGTGATTGATGGATGGGTGAGAAGCGGAAAGGAAAATCGTTACATATCTTCGAATATCGTTAACATAGGAGAAAGTGACGATTCTTCAGTAATATTATGCACAATTACCAGGGAGCAAAAGGTATTAATAGGAAGTGTAGAAGAAATTTTTAGAATGTTTGCTTTAATTTTAAATTACTGACCTAGAAATTCTAAAATTCATAGAAAGGAGGCAATCTACAAAATAATTGGCATAAAGGGTAAACCATTATTTTGGTTTCTATCTAATTTAGATTTAAAATTTTTAATTCTAATAATTTAAGAATCTTGAATAGAATAAAATTATGCTCTCAAAGTGTGTTTTGAATGACAATTAAATTTTCGAGACCAATTATTTTTTTTCTGTGGGGGGGGAGGTGCCGGTGAGGGAAAGAAACATAATTTTCTATTTCAGTTTAAGATTAGAAAAATTACGTTTTTCTATGTCATTTCATTACTGTTAGGAAGTCTTTGTAAGTTACTTAATTTATAGCAATTAAGGCTTCAATTTTAATTGGATGCAATTAATAATTTAAAACGCAATACAAGCTGCAAGTTTTTGAAGTTTACTATTCAAAATAGTATCTCACTATGTTTTGTTGTTTTGAAAAATTGAATTTTCAATTACGACAACGAGTTTTTATAATTCAATTTAAATTTGAAAAAATTCCGTAAAAGAATTCCTTCAGTTTTCTGTATGGAAACAACCTTCTCATGTTTTTAAAAGTTTGTCTTGAATTAATTTTTCGACTATTTAAATGATCCAAAGATATTTTATACAACTTTTATGTGCTACGTGAAAGCAGTCTTCCTCGCATGCTTGTCTTGAATCAGCTTCTCTGTTACAATGGCATTTTATCAGCTTTTACGTGTTATGCTAAAACTAACTTCCCCTCATGCTTTCAAAAGATTTTCTTGAATCAGCTTCTCTACTATGTAAGTCAGACAATGATATTTTATGCAACTTTTTTGCTTTGCAAGGGAGCAATCTTCCTCTCAGATTTGTCTTGAATTAGCTTCTTTACTAAGAAAATGTTACAATAGCAGGTGCTTACGTATTAGACCGTCGATCCACCAACCACGCCAAATTTCATTTTGGCGTCCAAAACTCTCTAATGCTTTTAAATACGTGTCAAAACAATTTTGGCGAGTAGGCGATATATTGGCGAACGTTTTTTCATTTGGCGAAAATGATCGACGGCTTAATGCGTAAGTACCTAGCATTTCATACTAAACTTATTTTAATCAAATTTTATGTTATATTCTTGTACATGTAGTCGGAAGTACATGATTTATATTTTTTTCTATATTATTGCCATTAAAAAGATAAATTAAAAGAACTTTCAACAGGAACATTAAAACGAATATGAACTAATCTTATCTTATGAGTCATATAAACAGCATTTAATAAATGAAATTTTAAAATTATTCAATTGATAAAAATAAGAATTTCCGTTTCTCTTCATTCCCATAAATCTTTTAGCGACTCCCGACAATCAGATTTGCATGGCTATAAAATATCAATCATAAATACATCGTTTCTTATTAATCTAATAGAGCATTTTTTTAAAAAAAAAAATCAAATTTTATTTTTACTAAAAGGAACCGTTGTTTTATATTCTACCAATTAAAACTAGCTTCCTCGAGACTTCTGTCAATAGTACTGCTCTGGTCTCAATTTTTCTAATCAGTATTTCGGCAGATAATTTCACCATTACGGTCCAATCTTTCGACGCCGATCTCATTATTCAACAGTTCGATAAGCGTTTAAAACTAATTGATGAAGGCTCCGTCGAAAAGTTCAAGGGAATATTGAAGCAGGATGAACGAACTGTCTGCTATAATAAAAGATTGTCCTTTTTTACTTTCTCGTATACGTAGTATAGCGAAAGTATAGAAATTGTTTAAAAAAAAATGAACAGCTTTTGACAAATTTCTGTTTCAGATTACACCAAGTTGAAAAAAAGCACAAAATCCTTTTTTATAATTTTTTATAAATTGTCCATCTGTCTGTATCTGCCAATGAAAACTCAAAAACTATTTGAAATAAATTGTTAAACTTTGGTGTGCGGTTTTTACAACAAATTTTGAATAAAATCTGATCAGAGGAAGTCTTTCTGTCCGACTGTTGGAATATAAGTTAACAGGTGGATTACAAAACGAAGAGAACTAAACAAATACAATACGGTACACAAATTCAGCATCTATAACGTAGATGCATATTTAATTTTGAGTCAAATCCAACTGGGTATTGACCGTCTGTCGGTCTGTATTTGTAGAAACATGTAAACGTGTTGGTTCAAAGACGCAATGACTTAAATACATCAAATTTGGTATGTACAAGTGCTGTTTCCTATTCCACTGCATTCATATTTCTGTCTCAATAAGTTCGGAAAAACTTGTCTAAAACACAAATTCATTTTTGCGGATACTATGAAAGCATGACAGGGATTAATCGCCAAATAAATCGAAATTACAAGATAGATTTAGTAAAAATGGTTAAGTCCTTATCAAAGTTAATATTTCCTAACTATTGTATGGTAATATCATGTACAGCGATCTCTGGTATAACAAATTTATTAGAAAGTTTGAGGGAAAGTCTTGGGGAGACAACTTTCCCTACTTTTTCGTACATGAAAGAAAACACATGAATACACAGAAAGAAAACATCATCATCGCGAGAAAATTCACCCTCGATATTTTGACGAATCTCAACGTTTGGGACTTACCCGAATCAGAATAACAATTTTTTACTTTCTCATGTACAAGGTACAGATAAAATATTGTAATCATCAAAAATTTGAGTACGAAATTTTAACGATCTATACATTTTTGGCATTATATCTGTCTCTCCGTGAACATGATAATAAAAAAGACAGAAAAAAATTGTGCCCAACAGTGGAAATTAGACAAATAGGCTTTAAATCAAATTTGTAGATTTATATAAAATGTAAGAAATCCAATCAGAATTCTCTCTGATAATTATTCCAGTATACATGAATTTATCAACTACAAAACGTTAAGAGCTAGGTAATTAAAATACACAGTTTTGTATCTGCAATAGAGATTCTGAATAAGATTTGAAAAATTCTAAAAAACCGCCTGTCTGTCTGTAATTTTCAATACATATAAACTCATAAATACATTGTCTTAAATCGATGAAATTCCACCTTTATTTTGTGACTAAGTGTACATATGGGCATTTTTTTTAATCAGTAGGCAAAAAGACCTCTAGAACACATATTCATGAGATTAATCTGGTGAAAGGGCTCAATTTACTACAAAAATATACATTGTACAACTATTGTCTAACAATACCATACAACTTTCTCAGGGTTCCCTATTTTGTTGGGGGGGGTGGAGGGTACTGGAGATAAAAAGATTTATTAACTAATATTCATTGTACAAAACAGACTTATTGTAGAGTATGCATGAAACTTTTAAGGAAGTGACATAGTTTGAATTTTGTCTGTCTGTAAACGCGGTAGCTCAAAAAAGCTTTGAGCTAAAAGGAGGAAATATGATACATGAACTTCAAACTGCATTTGTAGCTTTCTGTTAAATTGTGAATGAAATATATTTGAAGTATATCTGTCTGTCCAGATATCAGAACATAAGAGAGCACGATTATTACGAAACATACGAAGTGTGAAATATATAATTTCATACTAGATTTGGGATCTAAACTGTAAATCCATACCAAATTTGGAATAATCACCGATAAGGGTTTGACCTTTTATCGGTCTATACTTTTTTTATTGCAATATCTCAATAAATAAATAAATAAATAATAGGAAATTGGTATATATTCATGAATCCTTTATAATCTTTAATGTCTTTTAATCATATCTATCTTTTTGAGTCATATCTGTCAAGGGATCTTCTATCAATCTATATTTATGCATGTATGCTGACCCAATAACTCAAAAACGGGCAGATTTAAGTAAATAAAATTCGATATATTATCGCGTAATTACAACTGTAGTTCTGTGTCTAATTTCAGAAGAGCCAATAAAAAAGGAGTCAATATACATATTTGGTTTTCTTTACTGCATATATATTACATTACAGAGCGTACAACTCTCATGCACGGGACTTGGAAAATTAAAAAGTTTACACCACCTTATCCCGCGTCTCCAATTTTTTGCGTCAGTTCAGAGAAAACGAAGAATGCGAAAAAGTTTTGGAGATACCATACCTTCTGATTTCCTTTAGAGCTTATTTTTTTTTAAAAAAGATATCTCGAAACAGAGCAAAAAAAAGCTACTTAATATACATTCCGTAAAACATCATTGTTTGTTTAAAAGGGGGGGATCCAACTGGAGAAAAAGTAGAGGATTCATGCATTTTGTGGTCCTTACACAATGTATAATACATGGAACTAATTTAATAAACCGACCAATTCAATTCATTTTAATTTATTTGTCTAATATTGCCATCTTTTTTGTGAGGGAAAGATATTCATTTTAGGTAAATTCTTTATTTCAGTCACATTTTGAAAATACATATCCTTTATTTATCAATTTTAACTCATAATTGCGCAACATCCAAGTGTGCACCAATCATAGAAAGCATGTTTGTCTGTCTGGAGCAAAGTAAACACGATAACTACAGGGCTTACAGAGATCGGTTGATAAAATTTGTTGCATAGTTTCAGTATCTAAAGAGCAAATTCGCATCAAAGTTTGAACAAAATACATCCCTAGTTTAACCGTCTTTTGGTTTCTATATTCGAATGCACGCAAACACTATAACTCTAAAAATAAAGCAAAATGGAAACTATATAATAATTTGCTGTATGAAATTTCGGTTTCAGACGATGTTTTGAATGTGCAATCGATCTTTTTCACTATGCTACACAGCACGTTATTCTGAAAAATTAAGCCGGTTGGAGTGGTTACTCCAAAACTTTCTTGAGTTTTTATTTAAAAAAATTATTAACCCTGAGAACGTATTACATGACATAGAATAGTTATGAAATATTAACCATTGGTTTGAATTCAGTATTTGAATGTTTACTGAATTTTTGCTCTGATCATTGCTTAGTGCTTTGGTGATTCATCTTTGGTATGCCGCTATTGTTACCGAAAAGTCATACCAAGCTCTCCGACCAGTTCGAAGGCATACGGAATAAACCTTAAAACAGAATGAGTGCCGCAACAGTAACACTGGCGAGAACTGTGGTTGAATCCTAAAGGCTATAACCAGCCACGGTACAACCCTTCCTGTAGGAAGTACGTCCCATCGTCTATGGGAAAAGTCAGATTCCCACCTATTTTTGTACCCTCAAGGGTGGATGAGATCTGATCATTGTGTAAGAAACATCTCATCCTCATTTCGAGGTGCCCCCCCAAGGGGGGATAATGATATCGAAAATCAAATTCTGTTTTAAATGCGTTTTGCAAAGTCAATTAAAACAAAAAATTGACACAAAAATACATTTGTACTTATAAAATCTTGTACAAATTTGATATATTTAGGTTACTGTGCTTCTGAGTAACCACTTTTATATATTTCTGAAAGTACCGATCAACAGATTGTCAAATGCTTCTTGGATTAGAAACAAAATTTGATAGGTATCTATATTAGAGATATACCGAACTTATTTTGTCTGTGTAAAGTCTATGTACCGAATTTCATTTATGTAGCTACTCCCGTTTTATAGTCATTAGGTTAACCTACATTTGAATAGCAGACAGACAACTTAACTCATTTAAATCCTTACATTTTTGAGTAATAGCATTTACATGTTTCTAAAATAATAGACCAATAGATGATCAACTCCTCGTTGAATTTGTCTCAAAATTTGATAAATTATACTACACATAAATATATACAAAGAATTGTATCCAACTAGCTTATATAATTTTGTAATTATCGCATTAACTTATATTCGAAAATCTAAACTTCTTCCGAAAGGATTTTCCTCAAAATTTGATAGAAACCTACAAATTTCATGTAAAGATCGTATATCAAATTTTAAACTTTTAGCTAAAAGCATTTTTGAGTTATATCACAGTCAAACATTTTTCAAAAATGCGTTTTTCGAACTCAAGAAGGTTTAACACGAGATTCGTCAATATCTCGAGTTCGAATTTTTTTGACCGTTACTACGCTTTCTAAAGACTATTAATACGAAAAAAGAAAAATCGGCATTTAAAGAGCTCGCGATCTTATTCAAGGTACTTGATATTTATACTGACGCTGAAAAAAAAAGCATAATATCTTAATTCAGGATTATGTGAGACAGTTTCAGTAAAATCACTAATCCCCCTGCTTTTTTAAAAATTCTGTTTTACACAAGCGTTTTCATCTTCAGATAATTTCTGTCATATTGGTATTCGATCTAGTTTTCAGAAAATGATGAAATATTTTTTTTTCTAACGTCGTAAACAATTAGCTACAATATGCTGACATCGATATCTGTTTTGCGGATAGGAAGTAAGGATAGCTCTTCATAATGTAATCGAGATATTTTGATAAAAATATAGATTAAAAATATGTCGCACTTTTTGGCTTGCTTTAGCACCACTTGACACTAATGAATGGTCACTTTTTTCACACCAAATATATTCAGATATGCTTTGCTTTAGAACACATGCTAAATAAACGTGACAAAACAAATGTCCTTGCTTTACCGGCAGTATACAAACTTCCAACAAAAGTTTATTATTAAATCTGTGGTAATGATCTCCCCAAATAATAAACTTGTCATTAATAAACACTTTAATAAATTGTCATTCCAGAGAAAGCTTTACATGACATTGCCGTACAATACTTTAACACCGAGTAGCAATTTTCAACCGTCTAGCTCAAAGAGGTTTTGAGTTATCTGTATCACAGTCAGGCTGGCGGATATTTTTCAAAAATGTGTTTTTCGAACATGTTCAGAGAATCAAAAACGTAGATGTTCGTCTCCAGTTAAAATATTTTAACAATTGCTATACTTTCTCTATGCTATGTATATGAGAAAATAGAAAAGACTCACTGTAATTTGCTATCAAGGCATTAGTGCGTTATACACTTTTTAAAAATAGATTGTGGAAAAAAATGCAAGGTTCAGGTGCTCTCTATGTTCATTAAATCA
Organism: Argiope argentata; assembly: GCA_026289955.1. Lineage (NCBI taxonomy): Eukaryota > Metazoa > Arthropoda > Arachnida > Araneae > Araneidae > Argiope > Argiope argentata. The sequence goes on along the minus strand of JAOUZG010025094.1, from coordinate 653,375 downwards.
CTGATGCAAATAAGGGGCGAAAAAGCAATATTATGTCCCGGGCGCTTGCTATCCCCGATACGCAAACTCTTCATTGTGTTTTATTCAACTGATTTGATTTGAAAATAGTGTAAGATATAATGGCTTATCTGATGCTCAAGTTTATTGCAAAATTTTATATTAAATTTTACAGAAAATTATTAATATTAATAATTTCGAAAATCATTATTAATATATATATAAGATGACAAAGATCGTTACAAAAACTTTGCGTTAGTAAAAGTTATCAAACATTATATTGAATTTATTTTAAGCTACGTTTATTGCATCTTCGGCAGTCTTTTTCTTTTTAACTTAGCATTCTCGAAATGTCCATAACACTTAAATTTTGTCGCCTTTGAGACTTGCATTTTATACTTTTCCTAATTGCTAACATGACTTTCTCGTATCTCTGTTGTAAAGTATATCTCCACTAGTTTAACAGTATTGCATGACATTTAAAATGACGAACAAAATCGAGGAGATATCGTTCAGTATCTTACAGTTAATGGATATATTCGTTTTCAAATGCCCGTTGAGTCATCATCTTTTATTGTCTTTCTCCATTCTCAATATAATTAGTCATTGCTTACAGAATGATATAATAGAACATGACAATTAAACTGCCTGTAGGGCTGGACCATGATAATTGCAATTGGAGTGAGTATTCATGATCTCTTGTTTTCGAATGCTCTGGAACATTGGCCGATTCTTCTAAGAAAAAAAAATCAGTTTGTGATTTTTAATATAAATATAGTTGAATAATTTGGTTTAGGGACATTTCATGTCCACCAATCCAAGTTTGGATACCATGCATATCACTATGCTGGCAAATAACCAGTATTGTTTATATAGTTTCAGTCGAAAGTGCTGATTTTACTCTGTCGCATACGTGGTACAGAAAGGTATAATAGGCATTAAAAAATCGTATATTTAAACCTACTTTTAGTAATTAACATAAAAATTATATTTTACAAAGGAATTATTTTTGCTGTTTGACTTATTTAGTCCTGTTTTGGGAATGTTAGCGTTAGCGTTTGACTTATTTAGTTCTGTTTTGGGAATTACAAAAAATTAATTAATTTTTCATTATTTTCATGTTTTATAATTCATATCCTAATATCAATTTGTATAATGTAAAAAAATAACAATTATTATTTTCTTGAATGAAGTTTGTTTCAAATCTACGCAAATCAATTTTGCACCAAGGCTTGTTTCTACTGGAGTCGACCCTCTCTGATTATATAGGTTAAATAAAGAACAGACAGATAAATTCTTCAAGAATGAAATCTCAGCAGATTTATGGTCATCCTGAAGAAAAAAAGTTAACAATAAATGACGGATTTCCAACTAGGCTATTATCCTAGTTGCAAAATCAATGAATTTTGGAAAGCAATACAAATACAGAACTTTAAATCTATGAATTATGATGTATATGAAATATGAGTGCTTTATCAAATATAATTAATCAAATACTAATCTGTTTTATTCCGTTCATTTAGTACAGGATTTAATATACATTAGAACTTGGTTCAATGATGCTGTATTCAAACATTTAATCATGCTTAGTAATGCATACATAATATATATATATATAT
>JAOUZG010025094.1:631809-651659 GCA_026289955.1 Argiope argentata | reverse complement strand
TAAATTGAACAAAAAAAAGTAATATTAATTTTTCGTTTAAATTCAATTTCTATTTAGGTCTATGAAGATTTTTTTATTTTAGTTACTTTTTATTTAATAAGCATAATTATTAATTTATCAAATCATTATTAATTTTCACAAGAATTGAACTCCCATTTTTCACCCTCACGTGAAAAATACGGAGATCCTTATATGTTACCGATCGAGATACTGCCTGTTGATTTCGATTTTCATTATAAACTGCTAAAACTCCACTTGCATTAAATTTAATGAATGAATTAATGCCTGAAAAAAAAACTGTATTAACATCGAGTGTTGGCAATGCCATCTTCGTAATGTTTCAGAGTTTCGTGATGTTCCACGAACACCACCACATAATAATTTAGAATAGTACTTTATATTTGTAAGTTTAGGAAAAATTAAAATTAATATTGACTAGTTAGGACGAAAGCAATAAAGCTGTAAATCATGAAATTTGGTAGAAAATGATTTATTTGAATAATTTAATTAATTAAATTTAATATTTATATTATTTATTGGGTTAATTGAGAAGAATTTATTGTAATTACGTTGCACGTGTTTTTCAACTATTGGGACTGATTAACTATTTTGATTGGTTATTTGAAAAAATCCCAGAATTTTTCTCGCATATAGCTATCTAAGGCTTAAACAGAAATAATTTTGTAAATTTAAACAGAAAGGTCCATCCACTACAAGTTTAAAAAATGTATTGGAACTTGAGTGGATGAATAATAGGTATTTTATTACCGATCGAAAATTTGAACAAGATATTTATTTATATATAGGGAGAGAGTGAATTAATAGTAGGAATTGAAAATATAGTGTTGCTTTTTGGATTCCGAAATCTTCCATGCTTTTACGTATGCGTTTAGTGGCGTTAATTTTGTCAAAAAGAAAAAGAGTCAAGAAGAAATTTGAAAGGAGATGATTCTTGCATTTAGCTATAAGGTGAACTCAGACTATTCGCTAAAGCCGTAATAACAGCTCATCTTTCTGAATGCCTCTCTTAGGGAACTGCACTAATCAAAAATTGCTAGTCTTCAGATCCTGAAATGAACGGTCTCATAAAATGCATGCCGAACTTGGAAAATGTCCAATTCCATCTTTGTTAATAATAATGTCACTTCACATGACATGTCATTTTATGCACTTTCAAAATATGAAAAACAATTAATTTAATTAATTTGATTTAAAAAAATTCTTAACTCAAAATTGATATATTTTTTTATTATCTGGAAAACTTTTGTTTATCTTGGGAATAACAGGGAAGTTCTAATCATGTTACTATCAAGCGTGACTTCATCTGATATTTGCTTGTAATACCAGATGGCGCCACGAGCTCATGTTTTGAAAGTTGACGTCATGTCTCACATTTTTGTAAACTAAAGCAGTTTAGAACAGTCTTTTCTATATAGCTCCGAGACACGTGAACATTTGTGTTTTGTAGTGTTCTTAAACAGGATTTTTTAAATTTACAGCCTTTAATTGGATTAACAATAGTGATTTCTCACCATGTGTGGTGGAAAAGTGGCGATTCCGCCGATTGTCAAGGAAAAAAGAAGGTAAGTTTTGCCTCTGTAGTAATGCAACCTACTTTACTAATATACGATGTGGTTGGACGGCATGGTTCGGATCCATCATTAGAATTGATCTTTGCACAATTTGTCATATTACATTTTGACATCACTCACTTTGTATCAGATATGCAAAAAATGTACATCTTTAATTTAATTGAAAGGCAATCTCTTGCTTAAAAAAACGTAATATCCACTCAAGTTCATAAGACTTATGATCACATCTCTGTATGCATAAATAGCATGAGTACAGAAAAGTGTAAACTTTATTTATATTTTAAATTTTTTTAATTTTTAGAGAAGTTCATATTTTTATGGTAGGAAATCATTCACTTCATTTGAAAAATTTAGGCTTATATATATATATTTATAATTCTAAAGAAAATCGTTTTGACTGAGACTAGCTTAGTGATATATTGTTTTGTTTATCTTTAATTTTTTGGCATAAAATAATAACAAACATAAAAAATGATAAATATGATTTTTTTTGATTTTTTTTATTACTGTTGTCACATTTGGTAATTTATTATTATTATTTTAATTTGTTTTGATATTATTTTTCTTGAAACTATTACTGTTAAAACTATTATTATTCTTAGTACCTTTTTATTTCTTCTTAATTGATGGTATTTTGTTTTTAAATCCTTAACATTCCCGAGTTTCAATTTTGTAAAAATTATATTTCTTCAGGTATGTAGTAAAAAATTTTCCACATAGGATAAAAATCATTATTGCATAATTTCCTGCTTACTGTCTGTTTTTTTAGATAACTACTTCAAATTATATTTATTGAATTATTTGATACTTTTTGCTAGTATTTAATATTCATTGCTTAGCATTTTAAAATTTAAGCCAAAATTTCTCGGAATTTGGTATTGACAGATTTCAAGACAGTATGTTATTTTTGACTGACATATACACTTGGAAGAGTATTTAAATGTTTGGTTCAGTGACATGTATACATATATTATTTGTTCTGCATTATCTTTAAGGTTATCAATAGATGCTATTTTTATTAAAAATTAAATTATAGTTTGAGAGTCACATAATATGAATAGTATCAATAGTAAATAATAACTATAAAAAATGACAGCATTTGATATAATTGAAAACAAATGAAACTATCTACCTGGAATTCTATTTAAATTTCATAAAATATTTTAAAGTATTAATAATGGAAGTTTCAAAATGCTAGCAATTTTATTTTTATTTTCATTTCTCTAATGGAAAATCTCTTTTGATAACTTATAATCCTGTGTAAAAATAGTATTTTAACAAGTAAGCTTTGCAAAAAAAATAAATAAATAAATAAATAAATAATAATAATAAAAAAATAAAAATAAAATCTACTCAGAATTAAATTAGATAGAAACAAAATACAATTAATAGTCTTATGAATTTGTTTAAGAATATATCCTTTTTTTAATCAACCTATGACCGTTTGTAACCTATGTAACAGTTTGTTGCATTTTTCTCTTATCCAGATCTCTTAATTTATTTCACTTGCTTAGTGTTATCTCTAATATTTATTATAATTTATCTATAATGTAATATATATCACTTAATCCATCCTTGTAATTTCTATAGTCACTGACTAATTCCAAATAACAAGATGTAGATAGCTGCAAATAATTGCATCACTAATGTATCACTCAGTATTTGTTTATAAGCAGTTGATAGCTGCAGGAGGATATTTACACAATTGGGTAACTTCCCTGTAAAATACAGAATTTCATAATATAGATTATAAAATTGTGTTTTAATTTTTAAAAAAATACGATACTTGTAATTATTTTTTTTGTGTGTATGTGGGGAAGGGGAGGAAAGGAAGCATACTCTTATAGTTTATAAGTATCAACTTGAGTTACCCCCTGATTTTACCCCTCATTTAGGAAGGATCCCTTTCCCCTTTTTAGGCACAGATATATGTCTCAAAGTAAATTGGTATCTAAAGACCGAATATTTTATCTAATCTTAAATTAGTGAAATAGAATGGCATGATAGGCATTCAAGATATCTTTTAGCCAAAAGGGGAAATGGGAACACCTGTAGAGTTATTGGGATCTATTTTAAAATATACCATTTGTAAACGCAGATATTTAAAAAAAAAGATTTAAATTGAAGTTGTTTAATCTTCGGAAACATTGTGTTTGTATTGCGCAACAACTATTTGTGGCTAGCAGACGTTGCGCATTATTTGGTCAATCCTGAGACGATTTGCTCCCCCCTCACCTTTGACCCCTCCTTTTTCCAAATAAACATCAATGTGTTTTCGTAGTATTTGCTTTTTTTTTAATTATATGTGTTGCTGTTATGGATGTTAATTTGTCTGACAGCTGAAAGGTGGTAGAATAGATTAGTTTTTATGAGATTCGGTTTTGAAACGAAATGAAATGAATTTATTTAATAAAGAGGCATATTTTTATTATATCGATGTCCTCTTCACTTCTTACTTATTAGCTGGAACTTTGATGCCACTCTGCAATAATCTGAATTAACGATACTTAAAAGAGGGGAAATGGGTAGAATTTATATGTTTGGTAAATAATCTTCTAATTTTTAAATACAAATTCATAGTATTTTTATATAATATATTTTTCTTGAATTTATAAATATATAAAACTTTATTATATGAGACCTTAAATTCATATTCCTAATGTTTTTATGATAGATTTCCATGACAATGTTACCTTATATAAATTTTCGTCCAATTGCCCAAATAAATAATGTAATTAGAATTTAATGCTGTAATTTTTGCTATAAGAAATCTTGTTAGTTATGCGCCAACTCTTCTGCGTCTCTCGTCATTCTTTATTTTGTAGTCTTCCGGAAAGAAAAAAAATGGTGTGCATTTTTAAACAAATTTTGTTGTTGATTAACATGCACTTTTGCTTCGAAAAAAAAATCAACAAAATCGTTGTTAAAATGTAACTGAAATCAACTATAATCAACTAAAAAAATTATGGAATTAAAATTAAATGGCACTTACAGTCCTAATTCTAAAATATATTTTGATGTGTATACATTTAAAAAAATTTATTTTATGTATTAAATTATAAATAAGCAACTAATTGCCAAAAATACCCTAACATAATGACATTGTTAATGTGTGAAATTTTATGAACTGGATTAAAATTTCTTTAACTGGAATTAAAGCAAATCATTTTTTAATTATTTTTTATTTTTCAGAACGAGTTTTCATGATCAATTTGTATAACATTATCTAGATAAAAAAAAAAAACGCCGAGAAACCATAAGTCTTAATATGATATTTCGAAAATGCAATTAGTTTAATTTGCCCATCACAACTATTAAATTTGATTTGCAGGTTTAAAATTTTTCAATAAGGTATGACAAGAGCCAAAAAGCTTATGATTCATTGGGGAAAAAGAATTCATCCTATTGTTAGTTAGTAATCATTTGCAGCTATGTTGCATCATTTATGTTCGATATCCAATAGGGAAAAGGGGCTACTGAAGTTCATTGGTGCCGGCGAGACTGACGGGAGTATGCCGTGATGGTTATCTCGGCTAGAAAATCGTTTGCTCACACTAGTTGCAAATTGCCATCGTTCTTACATGTTGAAAGATAAATAGCTTAGTTAGGCGATTTTCAAACGACTGTTGTACAAGGCATACTATATTTCATTTTACTATTTATTTCATTCTCAAATACTACAAACTGGATTAAATTTTGATAAAAATAGAAAAGTAATTGAATGATTCATTTTTTTTTATTTATCAAATATCTAAAAAGTTTCGGATAAAATTCTAAATTTTGAATAATGCTCTCTAATACAGATATTTTTTTATTTGATGTTTCATATAACGTTGATTAATGTAATTTAATAAATGTTTCGCTTGATTTTTATAAATATTTCATCCCCCACTCCCTCTTTTTTTTTTCCTTTTTGAATTCCGAGATTAGAATCAAATTTAATTTTAAAAAATATACTCATTAAAGATTGACATATTTCTTTTTACAATCTCATATTTTTATCTATCTAATCAATTTTAAAAACAGTAAGAAATCTTCTGTTATAAAAAAAAATTCTGTGAAATCTTTAAAGAAATGTAATATAAAAAGAAATATCCTAAGTGTTGTAAAGAAATGTAATATAAAAAGAAATATGCTAAGTGTTCTTGTTTGGATTTAACTTTTAGCCTACTTCAAGATGATTGTTTTAGCTACTAGACAACGGTATTGTTTAACAAGAGCTGAGTCAACAATTTATATCTTTGACCTGTTTTTGTTACGAGGTATTTTGTCTATTAAGTCTTATATGCACTTTAATTGATGTATTTAGCTTGCGCAAATCCAACAGAAAACGAGGAATTCCAGTTGATTTCCCTTTTCAATCAAATTTGGAGCATAAAAATAGTATACAATATAGAATGAAAAATAAAATATAGTAATAATTTTTTTTAGTGTTAAATATTTGCTTGTCAAATACAGCTTTTTTTACATCAATACATGTTAAAAGTTATGATTTTAAATTCAGAATTTCATTTTTTAAAAATAATTATTAACTAATAAACTTATGGAATATCTTTTATTTTTGAAAAAGTATAATGTGTAAAATAAATAAATAAATACACGTATATGCGTAACTGAATAAACAATTTTTAATTGGCATATATCTTATGTCAAGTTAATTATCTTTACGTAATGAATAATAATACATTAATTGCAAGCTATCTAAAATGGTACATAATAATACCTTGTTTGTTGATTTATTCTTTGTTAAACAAATTTCAAATTCCCACAAATGTCAAAATTAATTAACTTTTGTTTGATTTTTCAAATATAAAGCTGTTAAAAACACGATGAATATTTTAAATGCAAATATTTTAACTAATTAAAGCAGTTTATATAATTAGCATGTTGTGAAATTTCGCTTTCGGCTATAAAACTTAAAAATAGTTTGTAATAGTTTCCGACTTGATCTTTATTGCGTTTTACGAAACTCTTAACAATAAATAAATTAAATTAAACTAGAGCAAAACGATTGTTTAAAAAGATTGTTTATCACATATTTACATTATGATGGACAGCTTTATTAAGAGTTTTGAAGTATGAAAAGGTACTTCTTATTGTACAATTCCTTGCTATTTTATATTATGTAGTACTAATCATCATCATCTCCTTCCAAGAGTGCCCACAATCCTCCTTGAAATTTTTTAAATAAATATCAAATAAATTTTAAAAACAACAAAAGAGAGAGAGAGAGAGATGAAATATGATATTAATGCATCTTATAGTTTATGAAATATTGACTTTCAAACAGTGTTACAATAAACTTTAAGAGTAAGCTCTGTTTCTAAAACTGATCTGAACAATTTTTAACGCATTAAAAATTTTAAGACATTATTTGTTAATAATCAAATTAATTTTAAATCTTGGTCATGGTTACTTGCACACCAAGGTATATATCACCGATCAAGGAGTAAAGACTTAAGAATAATCACAATAATTGAAAGATATATCAATCTCAAAACGAAAGAAATATCATGAATATTAAATTCTGAAAAGCTAATTTTGTATATCATTTTAAAAAGGCTGACATACGAAATTTCCTATGAACATAATAAATTTAGACTTTCCTTCTTTTTATATTTCTATTATAATATACAATATGTTACAAGCAATGCATGAAAGGAGGTACTTTAAAACTGCAAAATGATTTTTCTTCACTTTATAAAATACCAAGCATTTTTAGGCCAATTACGGCAATTGAGAATTATGATACACTTTTCCCGGGCCTTTTATATATAATACTGGGGCAATGTCAAATGCCATGAAGATGAAAAAAGAAAGTCACGATAACGCTATTGATAAAACAGTTTATTAGCTTTGAAACAAAAAGTACAGCAGAAAATAATCATTTTTATCATTTCTGTTGGCTTAGTCGCAAAAAGAATGATTTATTTTTAGGATCATGTGTCCATGCATGTGCATCAGTAATTTCTGTTAAACACACAACAGGTAGCATAAATGGATGTTTCTCTATTCAGCATGACATCGTTATATTGATTTAATCGATGATCGAATAAAATCTCATCCGTGTATTTTTGGAACTGTCTCTCCTAAATCAGAAATGTATTTCGTACTTTGCTTGTTTGGCATTGTGTTGGATATCTTGGAAATGCTTGAAATATTTAATCGTTTTCTTACATATATCCAAAGTATTCTGTAGATACTTTCATACATTATTGATAACACATATTTTGCGTGTATTGGATATTCAGTATCGTGCCATAACTTTATACTGCTGTTGTTGGAAATATCAGTTTTTGATTTTCGTTGTCCATTTGTGGGTGCAATTTTGTATTTAGAGTAAAAAAATTATGTATACATCGCAATTAAAATAGGATTAATGTAAAAAGCGAAACGTTTGATATAAAACAGAAATGTAATATGCTTTCTTTACTTTTTGCATGTATACAGCCCCTTGAGCAGGAAGAATCATTCTAGGACGATGATTACCATACTTGTCATTCGGCTGTGATTGACTATTAATTATAGTACATTCCCATTCATCTGATAAACCATAATCTCGTTATGTCTTATTGCCATTATCAATCGTATTTACATCGCTTGCTTTCATCGGTGGAGATCTTAGAAACTTCTGTTTAGAATCGTTATTGCTAAATGGGAGCATATTCTGAGAAATGTCTTGTTTCTCCTGATAAATTCCCTAGAAAAGCTACAGATAATTGCAGAGATTACTGCAGAAAATTAGGACCATGAATTTTATGTAACGTGCTTTTTTTTTAAAAAAAATATTAACAAAATCATATATATCCTGCGAGGTAAGATGTAATTTAATGTTTACTATGAGCAGTAATTTTCTCTCTGTATGTATCTTTTAAGCTTTATCACATGAGTACCGGATTAAAAAACATTGTACTGTTTAAATATATGTACAATCACCTTATCTAAAATGAATGTTAGCATAAGTGTGAGCTAAAATTACATTGTAGTACATTTTATACAAAAGTTCACAATCAGAAATATTTCGTAACATTTTTCTAAACAGAATAAATATAGTTGCTTCTTTATGGTCATGCTGTTTATTAGGTAAAATGTTACGTTAGAAAATCGATTTATCAAATAATTTTTATTTAACATTCTTATTTCTGAACATTTTTAATATACAATGGTTTGAAATTTGTTTTCAAACTATTGTATACAGCATTGTTTTAATATTTACCTGGTACATGTCTTGATTCTTTTCTCAAATTATAAATTTTGGTAAAATCTTCGTGTAAAAAACTTCATAAATTAAAATTTTATGTAATTTTGCAATTCAATTTGCAATTTCTGAAGTGTAGGATAAGCACTTTGTTCATTTAGAAAGATTTTGTAGATTTTAACGTGAAAAAACATTTATTAAACATTTCATGTTATTTATCAGTTGGACCCCAAATTTTAAAGTTTTGATTAGAATACTGCTTATTTATTAGTTCAGAATTTATTTATTATCAAAGTGTTACCTACTGAATTTTGAACTAATAATTCGGTAAATTTTTAAATTAGAATATTTTTATACGAGTGTTTAGTTTTCGAAAAGTTTATGGTATATATTATTTCAAAACTTCATAACATTGGTTTCTTTCTTTTTTTCTTTCCTTTTTCTTTTTTTAAAAATCAACCCGATTGTAGGTACATTTCTTAAGGTCTTATATTTTATTCCAACGGTTCGACCAAAACTACCAGTTTAGTTAGTTATTTAAAAACCTTAGTTACCCAAGTCTCTAAGGATAGACATTTCTACGTCATTTTTATCCCATTCTTAAATCTTATAATGGACATTTATGACCGATTATTTTATATACGAAGAAAATGATAAGAAGAAAAAAGCAATTTGATAATGATTTCCTGCGAAAATGCACGTGGAAGTGAATACAAATGCGGTAGAATGTTCGCTTCATTTATTCCAAAAAGGAACCACGATTATTATCAGCGAGGCACTTAGCGAGGCGACAGTGATTGTTATTTATTTTGCTGAGCGGAATTATGAAACTTTATCTCATTTATGTAATTTCGCCGTCTATGAAGTAACAGACAGGGATTTTTTTTTAAATGTAGATAGCAAAAATATGAATAGCCGTAGAATTAAATGGAGAAGGAAAAAGAAGTTGATGATTTTATGCTCCCAAGATTTGGTTCTTTCTATCTATCTATCTATCTATCTATCTATCTATCTATCTATATATATATATATAATAGGAAAACTGTTGATATAGTTGTCACTTAAACAGATTCTTTCCAAACATTGAAAGATTTACCGATTAACTGGTAAATTTTTGAAGAAAAATACGGAAACTTATTCAATGCTTTTTATTTCCTCAACGGACATCAAAAAAAAAAAAAAAAATCGTATAATACGTAACGAGCACGAAACTCAATGCAATGACCTCTTTCTCAACAGGTGGGTGAAATAAGAATTTAGTAGAGGCCTTAACTGTGAGAATTCCATGACTTATCTTCTCATTGCTTTCAGCAGTACTGGCCTTGAGAAGGTCAACTGTGTAGACAACCCTCTATTTGTCAAACCATCGTTTTCCTTGGCTGACGCCTGCTTTCCCCTGTTCTCCTTATTTCAGGTTCCCATTTTATCTGGCGATTCCCCTAAGTAGTCTGGGCAAATACGCCGAGGGGCCACTTGACAATGGATACAGGCTAATACAAAAAGCCGTGTAGCAATTCGGTGCCTCACACGCGCTCTTTTTTACTTTTAGTTACACAAAGAGAATTGTCAGAAACGTTCCAATTCGGGATATCGACGAATCTTATCTTTTCGGACCTCCCTGAATCAGAAAAATACATTTTTTTGGAAATATGAGTGTCTCTCTGTGAACACGATAACTCAAAATCGCTTTGGGTACACTTTGATTTAATAACCGGTTTTGGCCACCAGACGGTTCATTCAGATTATTGACTTTTTAAATATTAAATAAATCATAACGATTACCCATCAGATTGAAAATTGTGAAATTTTTTTTTGGCACTTGATAAAATTTCTGTTTGGAGCCTATATTTTGATTTCTTTTGTATTTTATTTCCTCTGGCTAAAACGGCATCCCTCTCCAGAGCATTTCTAATAATATTTTGCAGCTCCAGTAATGAATTAAACGCATTCGGAAAAAAAAGGGGTGAATATATTGATTTCTTTATGTTTTACTATAGACTATTTGGCATTAAATAATAAGAGCGATTTCTGTTCTATATACATTAACATTATACAGATGATTTTGACATCAAATTTATGGATTTATCTATATCAAATTTTGTACAAACCCAAACACAAAAACATTTGCCTGACTGGCTATCTTATTCTAAGTTAAATTACGTAACTTACAGAGCTATGAGGAACAAAATTTGATAGACATATATAAGGATTTATAATGAATTCTGTATTTAATTTGGAACCGAATCTTTCAAGGGATTCGCTGTCAGTCCGTCTGCAGTTTCACATGCACATGCTTTTAAAATCTTCCTTCGACCGCTTTTCGTCTGAAAAATCGATCCGCTCCAACAATCAATGTTCCTTTGCTATTCCAAATATATAAGGAATTTAGAATAAATCGGGACGCTCACAATTAATGTGAATTGAATGAATAGATAACTGTTCTGAACCAAGTTTGCTTTCTAAATTATTTTCTAACATTAGAATTTTAACATAAATGTTTCAAACCAATGCCATTTGGATTTGGAGATTGATGAAATACAATAGCCAATTTATGTAGGCAATTGATTTAATTGATCATAAAAAAATGAAATCTGAACGAGCATCTAAAAAAAATCAGCTTTTAATATAACGTGTTGCCATCGCATTCACAAAAGCTCTGATTTAAAAAAAAATAAGTTAAAGATTACAGCAAATAAAACCTAGAAGAATGTCATTTTGAGGACGCAATTATATGAAATGAAATAAATAGGAAATGTGATATTTTTTTAAACAATCAATGCGAGACAAAGTTATTTTTATTCTTTACAATACTTAAGTGACTCATTCAATTAAACTCAGCAATTAAAATGAATAAACATATAGTTTAACTTGCGCGAGCACGTTGTTCTTGGTCGTTCAAGAAATGATGTTCTGACATGATACATTGAAATACGTAAAGCAGATTTCATGTTAATCTTTATTTTTGTACTGTACTTTTGAGTTCTTGAGATGTTTTTATTATTGAAGTGAATTTAACTTACAATTAATTTATATATTTTTTGGTTTTTCTTATACAAAGATATAAACACACCAGGAAAATTATGAAAAAAAGTAAACGTTGCTACTGCTTTATATTTTTCATATAATACTTAAATGTAAAACATTTTTATTTCTTGTGAATCTATGATTTTTTAATCAATCATTCATCATTTCATTTCTCGTATGTTTATTCGAGCTTCATTCGCATTCGTTTGTTTATGAAAATAATCTGTTATTGTTCTTGGAATAAATTTAATTTCATTATTATTGAGATAATCATTTTAAAAATTAACACATATAATTGATTAATATCGAATTGTGAAAGAATTATACATTTATTGATCAATATTGAAATCACTGGGGAAAAGATATTGAAAATTTAAAACTGACATTTTAACTCTTTTTCGTATTCAAGATATTATTTTTTCATAAAGAACATTTCCCAACATATTTTTAATGACTTACTTTTCTGTTGCATGGCTTAATGCTGAATATATTCGAATACAAATATTTAGGTCAAGTTAAACAATATTTGAATAGAAAAATTCCTGCAGTTTTTTTAATTACACATTTCCTAACATTTAATAAGCAAGAATAATTCTAAAATGTAACAGAACAAATGTTAAAGAGTTGACCGAATAATTAATTTTTTTATATAATTACATTCTTGTTCAATTAGTTTATACTTTATTTCTCCTGTTTCGACTTTTAACGAAATATATTAAAAAATGTATTGAGAAATGTTCTCGAATAAGAAAAGTTTAAGATACTCTGCATTATATAATACAATACTCTCTAATCGGATACATATTAGGTTGCAAACGCTTGTGATTATAGAGTGTTCGGATTTTAGAGAATAAAAGATATCACTGAATTATTCAATGGTACATTTTTCTACATGTGGGAAACAAGCCAACAATATCTCAAAGACAAAAATACTCTCTTAACTTGTTGAGTAGGAGCAGATTAAATGGACGATTCAAGTACTTAAAATAAAAGGTGGTTTCAAATTTTAACGGGAAACAATAGTTCATCACCAAATAATATGTTCCGACAAGTCGGGATATATAGGAATGCCGGGAGTAATGTTTTTTTATTGATATAGTTATAAATCAATATTATAACAACGCCATTAACTAATTATGGAGTCCTTTTTTAATAGATGGAAATATTTTAAATTCTATCGTTTTTGTGTATCGCAATTTAACTTTGTTACTTCTTCTTTTCTGATAAATGTTCTTAATTAAACTTGTCCCATCTAGAATGTTCTAGATTCTGGACTTGAATTTAGAATTGCCCAGCTGTTCCATGTATATTTCTGTCGCAAGTTCTGCTATCGCATTCCTAAGCTTGTAAATAAGCATATTAATGTTATCGGCTTCCCAAAACATTTACTTAAAGACTGGAGACTAGGAATTTAAATACAAATGGCGCCTTGATTTTTTTAATCAAGATGTTTATCGCTTCATTTAAGATGTTTACTTCGGTTTTCGGCACTGCTTCAATCTAAACTATTTATCGAATTCTAAATACATTTATCGGAATCGATAGGATATTCTGTTGCTTTTTCCCACGAAACTTCGCTCATTGGTCGAAAATAATTTTGTAATTTGTTTCTCATTTTTCTGTAAGCTTCCATTTTATCAGCTCCGAGTTAAGTTGGTTTGCATGGAAGGTACATTTGTATGTATCTTCCGAAGTGCATACAAATATACATTTTGGTTCATATTTGGTTTGTACATATTTTGGCATTAAGGGGAAAAAAATTATGATAATTCGTGAAGTTACGAAGTCCATTCTTTCGTAATTTCATGAATGACGTGTTAAAAAGCGTCAAATCCATTTCATTATAAAAATTTATTAGTTATTTAAATGGACATTGTTTCACATTCTATTAAAGCATAAATTATCAAATTCATAGTTACAATTAGTTGAACAGTTTTATTATATTTGAGTACAAAATATTAAGATCTTTGCCTTCTATACACAATTGAGTTAACGCCTACACACGCACACATACAATGTAAAAAAGATATCTTGAAGGATTCTCAAACTTTTTTAAAAATAAATCTATTGTAAAAACGAATAATGCTTCCATCCGTCTAAAGAATTGTCTTTTCATTGTACAATTTAACAGGCTATCATTAATTAACTCTACGAGTCAGGCTAGGTGTGTAGATTTTAGTGCCTCAAAACGCATGCTGAATTTTCATGCACGAAAATAGAATGGTATTGTCCCTTCCTTATGAGTGACTGCTCGCGAATTACCTTTTACCCCAATATTTCATCTATACACTCTTCTCAGGCCAGGATAGTTGAATAATTTAACTTCTCCGCGATAGCTAAATAATTTAAATTAGTTTTCTTACTTTTAAATAGTACTTTTTTGCTGTTGTTGAATTGAGGATTCAATGGACTCTAACCTCTCACACTTGTTACTCTGCCATTCCCACTAGTCTTATCCACTTGTTGAGCATGCTATTTGGCGATGAGTCATTCTTTCCTGTTAAAATTTGGAAGTTTCACCTTTTCAATACACGATTTGTATTCTTAACTTGCTCTTACTCCAAATCCTTATATTTTTTTCTCCTAATCCTTTTTTTTGGGTCGTTTCAAACTTCTGTAAAAATATATCATTGTATTAGTAAATGTAATATTGTATGATTTTCTGAAGTCCGGATACTTCTTATTCAACATGTGTTCGATTCCATGTTATCAGATTAGTGAGGATCTACTGTATTCATATAAGAAATGTCTAACTTCTGTTTTTCCTTTTATGTGACAAAAACATATATCGTTTTGCCCTTTCTGTAGTAATTTTTTTTTCATATGTAAAGCAATGCACATTTACTACCAGTATCAATTGAACGTTTTATGTATGTACATTTTAGTCAATTAGACTATAATTTTATACTCTGGAATTTGAAAAATCGTAAAACAATTTCATTAATCATTGGCGCTATATAGCGCTAGGGATATATTTTAATAATGTATAGGAAATAGCATTTTCCCTGTTCAATAAATGCTAAGATTCACTTATCCTTGATCTATAGTTTGGAAGGTGTCTAAAACTATTTGTAATTTAAATAATATCTGTAGGAAATTAACATTCTTCATTTATTGGTATTTATCAATCTTTTGAAAAACTATTAAATAGTGATAGCTAAATCTTCCGCATTTCCTTATGATGTAACTTTTCCAAAATTCAGGAATTTATTTTCTGTAATTGATGCTTCTGATATTATTTGTTTGCTAGATAAACAGCTATTGTTTTAAAATCCTTCATGCTGGTGAAATTATTTCAAAAGCACAAGTTTGCTTTGTAAACATTGTGTTTGTCAGCATGGTTTCTTAACGCCTATTTATTTGGTTTTTCCGATTGGCGATTGCCGTGCATTTGAAGCACGGCATTTTATCTGCCAAAGATGGATAACGACCAACCAACCATCGTTTGAATTAGTTTTTCGTTGCTTTAGATAGGCAGAAGTATTTTTGCTAAGAATTCTTTATAATATTGATCGAACTCTATATCTTTTAGTCAAACACAAGAAACTTGGTAATTCTGGTTCGGTCCTGTTTTTCTGATACTTGTGTTCCGGTTCTTAACGCTTCTAAGCTTCCTCTTTAATCCGAAAGTAAATATTTTTGTTAGATCGGTTGAAGTGTATCTCATGGGAAATGGCCAATCAATTAATTATGTATAACTGGTCTAAAAACGAATATTACCTGTTACATTTTAATATCTCAAAAACGCGAATATGAAATAAATGTCAAGTGTTGATGAAGTGTTAGAATATCGAAAATTGTAGAAATCACAAACGCATAAAAATCAAAATTTTACAATGAGGTATTGAATTGTTTATCAGCAGGAAATCCGCTTATGATAGTGAGTTTCTTTTTTTAAATCAAAACTCCACCTTCAAAAATTGTCTTTTGAATTGCATCGATATTTAGACCTAAACAAGATGTAAATGTATATAGAATTGATTTGCAGATTATAATTGCTTACTATAGTTATATAATCGCCATGAAATTTTTGTTAAAAAGTGGTTCCAAATAAATAAAATACCATTAGTGTGATTATTTAACGTGTATTTAACATGGTAACATCAGGGTAAATAAGTTTCTTCCTTTCTTTAGTTGAATCTTCTTTAGTTGAAAGGAAAAGTATTCATTTGCATGGATGTTTGTCATTTAGCATTTTTAATCCATGAATCAAGGAATTTATATCAGCAGTTAATAATACAGATTTAGTGTCAAAAGATTTGATGAAATAAATATTTACTAAGTTTTCTAGAAATTACCAGAATTGTCAAACACATTCCTACTTTGGCATTGTACATAGTAATTTTCACATTTGTTGAGGTATTTCTTCCCTTACGCATGCGTGTTATAGGAATTTTGAGATTGAAAAAAATTACTTACATTCAAAGCTTTTAAAATTATTTAGAAGAAAAAAAAGCCTTAAGGTTTAAAAAGAACCAAACAAACAGCAACAACAAAAACATGGTTTTTGATTTCAATTCCTACTAAGTTCACGCTCTCCCTGTATATATTAGGTTGGGGAAAAAGAAATCCATTATTATTTTACAGCCATCTACCGAGAAAATATTGGATTTCTTTGAAAGAAATCCATTATTTTCTCGGTAGATAGCTGTAAAATAATAATGGATTTCTTTTTCCCCTACCTAATATGTCTTGCTGAAATTTTCAATGGTGAATAAAATAATTTTTATTCATTCGCTCAAGTTCAAATATATTTTTAGAAACTTGTAGTGGAAGACACTTGATGCTAATACATTTTTTTTTTCAAATATCAATTCATTTATTAAATTGAATTAATTTTTAATACTTTAAATAGAGTTTTAGCAGTTTGTAATGAAGTTGAAATCAGCAGGCAGCTCAATCGGTAAAATGCGAAGATTTCAATATTTTTCACGTGGAGGTGAAGATTGCGATTTCTATTCTTGCATAATTTTTTGATAAATTATTTATATGAATTGTAATTATCTAGTAAAAAGTGACTAAAAAAATGTTGACTTACGTAGAAATTAATTTAAATTTTTCGGTTACTTGTTTCTTGCCGAATTAATCGATGTAAGGACATATTAATTTATTAAACATTTCTTAAAAGATATTCTGCAATACAGTATTTTTGTCATTAAAATACTTTTGAAGAAGTACATCAGAAATCTGTGTTACTCAATTTTTTCCTTCTTTATTTGCCTGTGCACGCACAGTACGTACATACGTCTTTCGATTTTTTATTTTTTATTTTTATGTAACACTTCTCAAATTGCACGTCTATGAAAATACCGGCAATTGCAGAATTTGTATCTGTATTATATGATTGCGACTGCCTTAAAATATGCTGTATTCGCAAGCCACAAAGTGCTCTGAATTAGCGCTGTTTAACCAGAAAAGTTCTTCACCAGCATAAAAATGTATTTTGAATTTACGTCTACAAGTATTCCTTTTTGTTACGGATGTATTCCATTTTTATGTCTGGTATTTGTATAAATATTTTGTGAAGATGATTGTATTCAGATTTTTTCGAAATTCTAAGTGATCTACTTTTTCAAAACCGGATTTTCCAGATTTTTTTTTCTGGAATGGCCTGCCCTTTTTCAAATTGTATAATAAAGTAAATAAGGTATTAAAATCTTATAAAAATTAAAAAGTGGAATAACAAACTCACCATCTATCTTTTTTTTTTATATAGATTCAATGTTATTTAAGTTTATGCTTCCATTAAATTATGAAGGAAATGTAATCTAACTTTTTCAAATTAATTTTAATTTAAATTAATTTTGGAGCATTATTCTAATAATATTACTAATTAATTACCATTTACTAGTTTTGTGTTTGTGATATTACGTCCAAAAAATTGACGCTGTATATTTTTTTAGAATAATTGCCCAATCTTCTTTATTAAATGTGATTTAGACTGGGTTAAGAAAAGTTTTGTCACTTTTTAATTAGTTTTAAATTCCTTTTTATGTGTGATATTTTGAAACCAACTTTATAAAAAAAGATCTGATTTTTTTTTTTAGTGCGCACAAATTTGCGCCTTATAATAGTTTGCATCTAGAGTCTTTCGTCTGAGTCAATTTTTTTTGTCTCCCGTTGCATTTGGATGTAAACAAAGCCAGAAGATGATTCTAAGTTTTCCTTCTTTTTTGTAACATCATTTGTTCACTCTCTATCTTACTCTCAAAAGAAAATGAATAAAGACGGAAGGGGGGAGGGAGCAGAGAAAAACATTTTCCTGCCCATTGTGTGGGGGTTGGCGTTCTTTCTCCAGACAGACAGACAGGTTCCACGTTTTTCAGTCGCGTGATTTTGAAGTCACGTGATAACGGAACTAACTGTTTTCGCGAAAGGATTCCGTCAAAGGCTGTTTTTTGATTTATTTATTTCCGTTGTATATCATTATTCCTCGTGTGAAACTGCTGCTCTGATGATACTCAGGATGTGGGCGGTTGTTGTAGTTTTTATTGCGATTTATTTGCAACACTTAAATGTTATTTTTATGCATACAGAAGTGATGTAATTATTTGCACTCTTCGTTTTTGTGTGTTAGTGTGCTCTGTATTTAATTTGTTAGTTTCTAAAAATTTATTTGAACTTGAGCGAATGAATAAAAAGTATTTTATTCACGATTGAAAATTTGAACAAGACTTATAAAATTTAAAGCTAAGTTTAGTTTTGAAATTTATAAATAAGTTGAACTTAAGTTGAATAAGTTGGAAACAATTTCTTATTTGTAAAAAAAAAATGTTTTTAATTAATTTCAAAAATTTAATACACTATCGATAATAATAGTTTTAATACTTGTATTATACTTAAATTCAATTTAACCCATCAAAAGATTCGACAACGTGGTTTTACCAATGTTAAAATTAAGTGTTAAAAATGCTTTGTTAAAAAAAAATGCTTTCTTTCAGCATAACACCAAAATAGAATTCTGATATTTGTGGGTTACCTTTCGTTTTTATTTCGAAATGCATATATTCTTTTTATTTCCGTCCGCAGTAATTTGTTATAGGTTCCTTCAATTTTTGTTTTTAAATTATATCAAACTACAAAGTGAAATTCCAAAAGTCCGTTTCATATTAAGCGTTTAACTACCTAAAAAAATCAATAATTTGGGGGAACAAGCTGGTCGCCGGAAGCGGCTAGTTTTATTGAAATTCTTGTGATCATTAAAAAAATCCCGTCGAGTCAACAGGTCGCCAAAGGTGGATAATATTAAAATGAAGGGAATAAACAAGTCTATGAAACTAGCTTACTGGGATAAATAATTATTTTTTCCCCGTGCCCCCCCCCTTCTCTCAGACGGTGTGAGTTTTTCTTAATTCATAAGCATGTGAAAGTTTGCCGAAGTCTCAAATAAAATAAATGCGTCACTAATCGAAATTCCGATTTATTATTAATTGTTATTTTTTTGTATCTGTTTTTCTTCGTAAGTTACAGTAGTCAGTTACACAAGATCAACGATACCGATGATGCAATCAGAAAATTATCATTATTGTTTGTTTCCTTTTTAGAAACGTAATTCATTTTGATTGGATATGTATGCAAATGTTTTTTTTTTTTTGTATAAGTGAGGTGTATTCTTTCCCGGGGCAGAATTTTCTCAGGAGCATTTGATGAGAATAATATTCTAATAATTGTATGCCGCTATTATTAAGGTATTCGCTTTATACATGGAAGATTGTCTACGTTGCCAATATTCGATATTCGTTTGGGAGTTGTTTTTTTCCCTCCCTTCACGAACTGTTCGTGTATTTTTGAATGGCTGAACTAACAACTGTTTTGCAAACACAGATATCGCAATTCTCATTGTGCTCGTTTCGGAATAGTCGATGTTAAGGTCGAGGGGGGGGGTTGTAAATTGTATCATACAGACATGCAAGAACATTTCTGGAATATTTATCTTTTTTTTCTCCTTTCTTTTTGTAGTTATTGTTACCAGTATACAATTATTTTCTTTTTTTCCTCTTCGGCATTTTTTTCCTTTTCCTCAGACAAGAGTTTAT
>JAOUZG010025094.1:617827-631709 GCA_026289955.1 Argiope argentata | reverse complement strand
CAATTGAGGATACACGTTACTTTTACTTGATAAATCCAACTTTCAATCGAAATAACACATTAACAAGAAGTGCAAACGTGTTTTTATTTTCACACTTAACAAAAGGATTAATTTACAGTAAAAATAACGAAAATCAACAAAAAAAAATCTAAAATTAAAAATTTTACAAGTATTTGAAATAAATATAGGCAGATCTTTACCTCAAAAAAATTAAGGATACACCAATGAAATTAGTGTGACATATCACATACAAAGACAGTGTCAATATTTGGTTGCATGCCCTTTATAATGTCCTCCAAACATCTTGGTACCGATTCGACCAATTTTTTGGTGGTATGTGGAGATATTTTATCCCATTTTTCTTGTAACACTTGCTTTAAATGGGCTTTGTTCCTAATTTGGTGTTTTTGGACCGCTGTTTCGAGTGTGGCCCACAAATGTTCTATGACATTGATATCAGGAGACTGTGGCGGTGTGTGCAAATGATTTTTACAATGAAAAGGGCACCACATTTTGACATTACGTGCCGTATCTTTGGGGTCGTTGTCTTGCTGGAAAATAAAATTTCCATTTAAACCCAATGTTTTTGCACTTTCTTTAAGATTGTTGTTGAGTATATCTATATAAAGCTTATGATCCATTATGCCATCTATAAAAACTAAATTTCCTACCCCATTTGAAGCCATACAACCCCAAACCATGACGGAGCCACCACCATGTTTAACTGTAGGACGTAATTTTTTTGGATCCAAAGCGGTGTTCGGCTTCCTCCAAACGGTGCGACGGCCATCACTTCCAAAAATGTTGAATTTACTTTCGTCACTAAATATAACTTTCTTCCAAAAGTTATCTCTCTTCAATTGATGAGTTTTTGCAAACCCCAAACGCTTTTTCTGATTTTGTAAGCTTATGAAATGTTTTTTTCTAGCTACTCGACTGCTATATCCAGCATGTCTAATCACATTTCTCACAGTTTCAGCACTTACACTTCTGCCCATTATTCGAGAAGTTTCTGCAGCTAGTTTGACTGCACTTAGTTTAGAATCAATCTTGATATCTTTCAAAATTTTCCTTTTGGTTACATCGCTCAGAATACTTTTGCTTCCTCTTCCACTTTTATTTTCAATTAATTCATCGCTTTTAAATCTTACAATGATTTTCTGGACAGAATAGTGGCTTCTACCGACAATCTCAGCTATTTCACGATAAGATTTTCCTTTCTTAAATAACCTTAATATAAATTTTCTTATATCAATACTGGTCTCTCTCCTAGGACCCATTTTCCATTTAAAATTGCGACCTTAAGTTCACAAAAACAATTTCAAAAGACAAAAGTAGCAGTCGAAAAGGTTTAAGATAACATTGTCCAAACTTAGGCTATTATAGTAGGGAGCAGAAAAAAATCTAGTGGTACTTAAACAAAAATTTCATTGGTGTATCCTTAATTTTTTGAGGTAAAATTCTGCCTATGTTTATTTCAAATACTTGTGAAATTTTTAATTTTAGATAATTTTTTTGTTGATTTTCGTTATTTTTACTGTAAATTAGCCCCTTTGTTACATGTGAAAATAAAAACACGTTTTCACTTCTAGTTAATTTGTTATTTCGATTGAAAGTGGGATTTATCAAGTAAAAGTAAGGTGTATCCTCAATTATTTGTGCCGCTCTATATATCATTTACTTTACTAATGCAAAAGTAATTACATAAACAGTAGATCAAATGATCATTATTTGAGCATTTTAACTCTATATCATATTTGCAGCTTTATCATATAACTTCCGATTCACAAACACTTATTGATTTGAGGAGCAGTCATTGTTGAGATCTTTAGTAATTTGTGTGTTTTTATACTTTCAATGAAATAATCCAATATTTATTTTTTGTTGAAATGCTTTGTTGGAGCCATAGTGGAAGGAACGTAGGAAAGTAGAATTCAGGGAAAAAACGATCCCGAGAAAATATTTTGCGCTTGTATATTTTTAGAAAGAAATGTGACGATTCATCATTTTAATTCCTTGGGAAATGGATAGTCCGCCCAATGTAGAAGTTATTTATAAGTTGCCGGAGTTTGAGCGAAATTTACGTTTTATAAAGTAATTGGGATACGTTAGTAAATTTTATGAAGTGTGAAAACATAACTCTTGTACCTAAATCAGGTATTGGAAAGTTGAGAGGATCAGATCGGGAGCTCTTTGTAAGGATTCGAATAATCAGATTATACATTCTATTTCATTGGACTATAAATTTTTCATATTCTTTTGTTTATATCATTTTCAAAATGCTTGCTTTTATATCATTTTTAAATAATATTTTTATCTTTATTATTTTTTATAGAAAAATGTATAATAGTCGTGAAAGGCTGCTATGTCATAAAATATTAAGTCGATTTGGAGAAAAAAAAAGCAGGTGTTTAAATTAACTAATTTTTCCTGGTTATTTAAGTACGTTAGTCGAGCATGCAATGAAACAATGAGATATAGTAGAAATATCTCATTGTTTCCAATCTTATTGTGTTTAAGTTCCCTAATTTTACATATTGTAGCTCAAATCCAAACTAATTTCTATTTAAAGCGTTTTGCTGAAAACAACTGCAGTTTTAGATGTTTTTTAAAGAACTAAATTATACATACTTTCCTTTTTTCAAGCATATTTAATATAAATTATAAAATCCACTCGCTTTATTGACGTAAGCTAAAAATTAGTTCCGTACTCGTAAAGATTGTATCTACACTGAAAAAGAATAAATCAGATCTCAAGCTGTCTGGTTATTCCTCTTCCGCAAAAGGAAGGGGGGGGGAAGCAAACAAACGTGCAGCATATTAAACTAACGAGCAAAAAAGAACATTTTTACTTATTATGAGCTTATTAGTTCTTTTAAAAATTATCGATCATTTGGAAACCTTCCCACGTTTAAATTTATCATTAAAAAAAAGAAAAAAAAGGCCGATCTTTTATCCCGTTCATTTTTATCTTAGAATCAGTAAACAAAAACTAAGAATGATAAAAAAAGTTGACTGACCACTTATTATTTTGTAAAAATACAATAAATATATTTAAAAAAATCTTGTTATGTAATTTCGAAATACAATGCCAATTTTGATGTCTGTCCTCTTCATTTTTCCTTTTCTTTTCCCCAATCAATTCCCAGATTATTTTTCGAGGTTCCGAGAATACCTATCGTTGAGATTTGCGTCCCACACCTTTTCTCTCCCCTCCAGCAGACACGTGAATCGATTCTGCTCGCATTTTCCACCAGGTCACGTGCTAAGACGAAAAGGGGGGGGGTCTAATATTATTTATTTTTATATGAGCCCTCTTTCTCTGGAATTTCTTTTGGTGCACTTGATTTTTTTTTCACCTGAGTTTTGCTCTTTATTCTCCTGAGGGATTTTCCTGTCGCAGTGGACCGGGGGTGTAACGACTTAAATAGATCTGTTCGGAGTTGAGGTGTTTTTATCGTGAAGGGACGTCAATAGCAGCTTTGGGGCAGAGGCGACCATGTGTGGATTTTAAAGTAGATCTTTCAATCCCCCCGGCATGTCTGCTCTTTTTTTTCCTCCTCCTGATATCTCCCCCCCCCATTTTCTTTCTACCTGTCTAGCGGATGAAGCATTGACCTGGACCTCCACCTTCTGGGAGAACCTGATTTTTGTAATATCGACTTCATCAAATTGAGCCTGAGGGGTGTAGGGGGCTCTGAATTAGGGGTTTCTGGCATACAAGGGAAACAAAATAATAATTGTTTTTAAGTACCACGAAACTGTTACATTGGTTAGACTTTTTAAAAATAAGCAAAAGGTTCTGTTTGATAATAGGATGCTAGTTTTTGGACCATCATGCCTTTTCCATTCTTTGAGAAATTTCTATTTTGATTTTAATTATCTGGCCAATTTTATTTAGTTTGCGTAAAAGTATACTTACATTTTCTGCTTCTATAATTAAATAGTAAATTAAATTTACGGGTTTTTCAGTAGAGTTTACAATGAGCCTTTTATGGAAAAAAAATTAAATATTGGTTAAATGCTTACTTTGTCTTAAAAAGTCTGAATCAAGTACAGTTAAGTAAAGCAATTTGCAATATTGCCCAAATCTATGAACTTCATGAAAAAGCCCGTTGCTAGACTAACATTTAAATTGATACTCTAAATCATAAGGCGGCTGTAACATCCTGAAATTTCTCTTTTAGAAATATTGAGTACTTTAATAAAGAATTGTTTATATTATTAAGATTTCAAAGAAATCGCATATTGCGACATCAGAATTGGGTCCTGTGACTTCTACAGAATTCTTCAGTTTTCCCAGCTAGCAAAATATTTAGAGTAATCGATTTAATAAATTGCATATATTTCGTGAATTAATGCTTCATTTGTTTAATTTTACTACTAATCGGCCATGAAATTGAGTCTGAGGATTGGAATGGGATCTGGATTAGGAGTCTGACATGCAAGGAAATAAAAATAATATCTTTGAAGTACAATGTTGGTTTGTCTGTTTCAAAATTAGCGAAAGGTTCTGGCTGATATTATAATGCCGTATTTTACTATTATACTCTTATTCACTGAGATTTAGCATTGAGTTAAAAGTGGAGAATTTAGTCACCTGTGGGAAAGAGGATCATAAATTGGGCTGAGAAAGAAGAAAATGGGAAGTTTTTAGACGCTTTTCTTCAGAGAAATAATTTAGTAATAACTTATCTGCTAACGAGTTAATTCTAAAGATATAGTTTTTGCCTGCAAATTTACTGCTTTTATGAAAAATCGAGACTATAATGCCTATGCCTATGATGTTGGCGGTTCTTTGGAAGCGCCGAGGCTCAGTGGTCTTTAATCTTCCGTTCAGCCTAATTGAGGAATCTGTGCATGACAAGATTTATGTTGAGCCAAATAAATATTTTTCTAATAAATTGAGACTATGTTTTTAGATAAAATTCATGAGCTTGAAGTGTTATACTTCATTACTCTTGGTCTTAAATGCCATTTTACATTTCAATACCATAATATTAGTGTTATTTATACAATTAATGTAGAAATATTTTGCATTCATCTTTCATATGTTTCCATATTTCGTTAATATTTTTAATCTTCTCTTTATTTTTTAAATTTTTTTTTCTACTGTCAAAACGTGTTGAATTTTTTGTATGATTCTTCTGACGATTTACCTGGAATATTATTTAAAGATGTAATTAGACTTAAAGAAATTGCATATTTTCTTTATTTACTAGAATTAAAAAATTATTTTGATAATTTGAAGATTTTTTTTTCGCTTTATCGTATTTTAAATTTTTTTATATGTATAATCAACAAAAGCCATAAATCATTTGCAATTCCTTTTTTAAAAAATTAACCGAGTTTTCAAATTTTATTTTAGGGTTATATATATACAATATTCTTTTAAACAAAGTTTTCATTACGATTTCATGTAATTTAGATCTCTCAAGGGCGTCTTCAGAAAAATATTTCTAAGTTTCGAATTTTACTAATATCAAATATGATATTGTGACAAACTGAGATACTGAAACATTCAATAAATTGTAATAGCTAAGAGTTTATTGTAATATTTTGTATGCGGAAAATAGAATGTAAATTTAGGAATAATTTTTTAACCCAGTGACACGGAACGACAACGCAATTTTCAACATAATCTGAAGACTGATAAAAAGTTTATAAAATTGGTTAACTAACTGCAAAAATTTGGACTTCGATGATCAGCAAATCATTTTGGAAACAAAACATCCAAAAGGCAGCAAGAGAGAGAGAGAGAGAATAATGTCTTGTAATTTTAAAGAATCGAGATTATTATTTGAATAAAGTATATTCCCTTGTAAATCAAATGTAAGCGCAAAAGAATTAACCCTGAAAAAAATATATACAATATCTATTTGGGTGCTTATTGCCTATTTGATAATTCAGCCCTAGGTACTTTATCATTACATTCAAAAGCTTTACAGGCAGTAAAGTTGTCAAGATTTTAAAATGTATTAAAAATATATCTATATTGAAATCTTTTTGTTTTGTGTTACAACTTCTCCTTTTTATTTGATTTACAGCCTGTAAAGTGATATGTTGTCATGATGTTCATTGCAGCGTGAGTCGATGTGGGCGGTAAATTAGTGGGGGGAGGGGTATCCCATTGTTTTCGAACAGCAGAAAATAGAAAATAAAACTCTGAAGAGAAAGTGAAAATATTGTTTTTAAGTGCTTCTAACATGTACGCAAACATGGGAAGCGATGCGTGAAATGAAAGAGAACGTTAAACCGAACGCTTGTCAATGCGCAAGAGAACGTTCCTCTGGGAGAAAATGGGTCTTCGGAAGTTGCTCCGAGATTGACAGGATTCATGTTTTCGGTGGTATGGGAACATCTGATCCCCGATTGAGGTCAGAGGCATCGCCTTCTTTCGTTCTGCAGAAGCCGAGTGTAACTTGACCAGAAAGAGTTGCGAAACAGAAAATATCTGCGTTGTGGTGGAAGGTCGTCGGCGCAGTGACGTCATCGTTCCTCAAAGGCTCCTTGTGGGGCTTCCGAAAATATGGCTTCTTCCGAAGCAAAGGGTTGAGTGAATTCCATCCTCTCTCTCCTCTCCCGGCTTTTTTTTCTTTCGATCTTTAGTACGATGTTCCTATTATTTTTTTTAACATGGGAACTCATTTATTCACATGTTATACATGCACATACATTAAAAAAAACTATTGAAATTATCTCCCCAACTTTCCATTATATTTTCTAATAAAGATGTCATCAACCTTTCCTCTCGCACAAAAGTTATAGACCTTTGGTTATGCTGTGACCGTCACGAGAACTCGATTTTTTAAAAAAATTTCTTATATACGAAGTAAAAAAAAAAAAAAAAACGCACGAGCTTGAGATTTTGAAAATTTTCCTCTTTCAGACCTGCCTCCCTGGTTAGAAAAACATATTTATTGGCTTTGTGAGTGTGAGGTAGACGGTTTTAACTGGATAAAGGGCTTTTGCCCCAAATTTGTAGATTTTTTCATCAAATTTTAGATTGAATCAAATTTTGGGCTGATCATAGGAAATCTGTCTGTCCGCCTGTTCGAATATAAGCTACAACAACAAGTACGAAAACTATAAAGCATAGAGAATAAAATTCGGTATTCGGTTCCAATCCAGCAATCATCTGTCGGTCTATGCTTTCAGAAACACGTGAAAACACCCAAAAACGCCGAAAATATGTCAAAATGTAATATGTAATTTTGTGACTGCAATTGTAATTCAGTGTCGAATTTTGTTCAATCAGCTAGAGGAACTTCAATAAGTTGGAGAAAACTGCGTCTAAAACAGAAATGTATCTTCATTAGAAAGTATGCGAGAAAAAGTTTTCGAGACCTCTTCAAAAATTTTCTCCCCTTCTGTCTCTGTGCGTGTGTCCATGAAAGGAAAAAAAAAGTTTTGTATTTCATATGTAGCGAAGAAAATCGAATGCCAACTTTGAATGCCTTTTTATTGACCGATTGGAGCCAGAATTTTATTACTACAATTTTAATAACATTTTATACCATATTTCATTTATTTCAGTCGTTGCATTTTTCAGTTATAGCATTTACAAGCCTACGAATGTACAAACAGGTTTATAGTCTGCCCATCAATTTTTCAAAATTAGAGACAAATTTGCATTGCATATTCTGGAATTGTGTGCTAAATTTCATTCATATAGCTCTTAAGGTTTCTTTCTAAAAAGGTGTTACCCTTACCTAACTCCCTATTATTACTCCCAAAAACTTAATTACTCTAGAAAAGGTGTTTGGAATACTTTTTTTTTCTTGTAAAGGGGACAGTGCTTTAAAAATAGGTGGGAAACTCGTTCTTAGATCTTTACGTTTTGTAATTATCATATTCGCTTGGTTTAAATATATGGATTTCATTAAAATGTTATTAAATATGTACAAATTTAATGTTATAACAATACCAAATATAATCTTTCTAGAATACGATTATTTTTTAGTTATTTTGTTCACAAACTGACATACATATTCACAAACGACTACAGCCCACTATGAGGCACGCATATAGTTCTGAATGACAGGAGCGTTCAGATGTCATTAGCGGGAACTATCGTTTAGTTTTATAAGTCATCACCGGCCACAATACAACACCTCCCGTAGGAGGCACATTCCATAATCAGGCGTAGAGAACTAACCACCTTGTCGGAAGCTTCTACTTCCCATATTTGCCCCTCATATATACAAAAAGGCGTAATAATACAAATTGTTTTTTCGGACTCGAGAAGGTTTGAAATTTAGAGAATCGTCAAAATCACTGTGCCGAATTTTTTGACAATTAATATTGCCTTCTCTCATTTGGCGCTTACGCTGCATATTTCACATATAAAAAAAAGAAGAAAAAAATCTCAAGTTTTTATTTTTGTTTCATTTAAAGGAAGAGAAGTTATTCAATAAATTAACGCTGTATTATTTTTTTACTTTTAAAGAAATACTTGATTTCACTTGTATCAAGTTAAAGGATATTTCAAAAATTTATCTATCTTTTTAATATCAAAAGGAAACAAGATATGCGTGTGAAAAGTCATAACAAAAAAAAGTAATGTTAAAAGATTAATGAAGAATGACATCCTTTTTATATCAGAAAAAAAAATAATTTATGAAAACATCGTTGATAGTTGCACATAACTGTTTGTTGATTATTTGCTATGGATACAAGCTGTTTATTGTGTTACATTGGGGTCAGATTATTTTTGCATAAACAGCGACTGAAGTGAATGTAACTATTCTTTGAGCGCATCATTATGTAATTTTTATAATAAAATAAGCTTAATTAATCCTTGATATAAATAGTTTATTTTCTAATAGAAGTATTTCTATTGGCTGTGTTAAAAGTTAAAACTCAACGAGTTGTTAAAAATGAATTTCTTAGCAGTGATTTTCAGAGCATATTTAGCAAGAAAGCAATGATATGTATATGATCAATTATTATTTAAAACAATATGGATAAATAGTATTGTGTTAAATACATATTATTAAATTGAAAATTGCTAATTTTTCCTGCATAATTTATTGAACTTTTTTTTACGTGGGCTTTTAAAAATGTAGGTTACGAAAATAGTATTACAGAAATATTTATAATGAAAATTAGTTTAGAGAATCATCTTTATTTTAAATAGTTTAAGAAGTTTTGCTAAATTTATTTTAATGCAATTTCCGCATTTATTTTATTATTACGGTAGAACTTTTCTAATGTAATATACGATTGTGAAAATTTTTCCTATGTTTAAAAAATATTAGCAAACGAAATTTTTTAAAAAGAAAACATGTTTTGACTACATCATTTAATGAGTAAATAGAGATTTTGTTGAGGTGGGTGGGTGGTCTTTAGAATTTAGTTGAGAAAAGCATTAATATTGCTTTAAATCCTAAATTTGCATGTACGATCTAATCTTTACTAATTTTTTAAAAAAATTATTACGATGGCAGCACTCTAATATTACAATTTTATATGAATTTTTAAATTGCTTCATTTAGTAACTTAATTTTACTTTAAAAATTCCATTCAAAATTTCGCAAAACGAACGAGTTCTCTTAATATTTTAAAGGTAATGCTGACCAAAAATGTCCTTGATTGTATATAATGAAATATTTTTTTAAATGTCTGCTATCAGTCAAATTTTTCATTCTTTTGAGGTATGTTATTCTCTTTAAACGTCTAGTGTATTTATTAGAAGAAAGTATCTAAAATTCAATTTAGATCTCTTATCTATGAATGAGAAATTATAGTCTGCGAATTATAATTTCATGTTCTAATTTTAAGTCATTTTCAAATTTTCTTTTCGTTTTCGTTATTTATGTTGTTTAACTAATGACATCGTAAGGGCTTGTTGGTGAGCAAACGGCGCATGTTTTTTTAGTTCTTAATTTTGATATCGGAATATTAAGATATCTTTCTGAATGATAAGATTCTTTCTTTATGAAATATATTTTTAAAATTTTTAGATTATTTTTGGGAAACACTATATTTACGTTAATTTATTTATACTTTTTTATTGTGTTCATCTTCATTGAAAAAAAAAACACTCTCAAATCCTTAAAAAAATAATTGCTGTTACTCACAAATAAACGCATTCTGTATAGACTGGATCACCTTGAAGTGACTTTAACCTTTGAACTGTTTTTCGTTTCTTGCGATATCTTTCGATCAGACAAACTAATTTACACATAAACTTAACCTTATTTCTAGATAAAATAGTAGCATACGTGTAACTGTGTTCCACAAGCGGCCGTGAAAATCGATTACTAGCTCCAATTTGTGAAAATTCGTTCAGGGAAAAATAAGCATCCGCTTCAACATTCCATGAATGTGCTGACTCGTTCGTTTCCTCTTTTCCATGTTTTGTTTCATGTCTCTCTTCCTTTACCACATTTAAATCTAATAAGAACGGTCATTGCAAAACCGTAACTGTGTATATGCCTTAAAAACATTTTTTTTTGTGAGTGCGTGTGTGTGTTAAATTAAGATTTATGCAATCGTCAAGAGATTTAATATCAAGATTTTTATAAATTTAGCATTTTTAAAATTTTTTATTACAATTTTAAACAATAGCAGCTAATATATTTAACGTTGCGTTAGATTTAAACATTCTCGTGTGTAAAATTTTTAATGTAATAACTACTTTTGTATACATTATTATAATACACAAAAAATCAATTTATCGTCTGAAATATATTTTAGTTAAGCCGGCTTCCTGGCACAGAGGTAGCGCATCTTCCTCGTGTTCTGGGAGTCCCGGTTTGGGCATGGTTGTTCTTCTGTGTGCTATCTGTGAGATGCGTGACTGTGCCACCCTGTAAAAAGAGGTTGTGCAAGTGAATGAGTGGTGGGTGTGTAGCTAAGTCGTACTCTTGGCCCTAGTTGGCGCTACTTCAAAAACAAGAGACGCTCCTTTCGGTTTAAATCTGCTACTGTATCAGCGGGGAGCTTGTCCATAGGCAAGTGCCATAAGTAACAACAACAACATAACAACATATTTCAGTTCAAATGGGAAGGAATATAAAAACAGTCTAAGCATATGCATCTTCGTAATTCCTTGTTGAATTTCGAGAGAAAATAAAAATGAAAAAATAATCGTAAAATAATGAAAGTAGTGGGATTGAAAATTTAAAATTATGAATTTTAAGACAATTTAAAAATATTTCTTATGAGCTGATTTGCTCCGCAATCACTACGAGAAGCCGCGGTGGTCTGGGGGTGAGGTCTCGGCTCGCGAGCAGTAGGGCTTCAGGTTCGAGACCCGATTCTACCGAAGAACCGTCGTAAATACGTCAGGGCCAAACGTCCTCCCGCTGGGTGTTTGTGGAAAGAGGAGTGTCAGTCTCAGGTGTTGTCCTCGACATCTGACCGTGGTTCGAAATTACGAGGTCCACCCTAGAACAGCCCTAGAGTTGCTTTACAATGGGACGTTAATAGAACCAAACCAAAATTATTATGTTGGTGAAAACTGGGTCAATTTATAATTAAATTGAATATTATACTAACTTTAAAAAAAAAAAAACTTTGATAAAGTGAGCAAATTTTTTTGGGGGACGTATGAAACTATAATATTGTACATTATACGTAGCCATAACAGCTTTTATTTAAATTAAAATTCATGTAGAAATGCGAAAATATTTATATTTTATGACGCACAAGCATTCTTAATACTTTAATAAAGTATTTTTTTATAAATACTTTATTCAGATAATATTTTCTAAAAATTAATATCTAACATTGCAATCATAAAATTTTGGATTACTAAAAGTCACGGGACTTTGATAACCTTATTTCTGAACTGACAAGCCGTTACTGTGGGTCACAGTTACAGCGACGTCCTTGCATCTCTTTGTTTTGTGAAGTAAAAGCAACTGTTTTCTGTGAGTTGAAAAAAATAATGAAAAATAAAGGGAGCGTGAGTCAATTAACCTTATAGTTAAAAAAGAAAGAACAAGAGGAGAGAGAAAGAGAGAGCACTGACTGTTAAATGAGTTAGGTTGCAGCTCCCAATAAACAAGGCTGTTATTCGTGCACGCGTTTTGCTTGGGAAGCGTGCGCTCGGGAGACTGTGCTGCTAGAGCCCGGATTTCCGGTCCGAAACGGGAATAAAAAGTGCTCAGTTCTCGACCGAGATCGAAATTCCATCGGAAAGATCGAGTTTCGGGGGAGCCTTTCTGTCTCTTTTTTTCCATTTCTCTTTTTCAAACGTTCATCTCTTCGCCGAACTCGGTGAATAAACTGTTGTTGAACTACACCACGCCTTCTTTTTTATTAAAACCCCGCCCCTCTTTTTATAAATAAAAGTGGAGATTATAATTAGCTCGGAGGTGGTTGGATACTTCCTAGCATGGGGCTTTGAGGGAAGGCCTGCCATTTTCAAGTGTGTGAAACCCATTATATTTCTTTGTCGATGACAAAAGAAGCATCTGTACTCTTTCTGTGAGTTAAAGGAGCTTGTGAGGCAAAAGTGACAAAAGTTTCATGCAAGTTTTAAGACACGAGTGAAAATATAATGAACTTTATTTAAGAAAAGGTTAAAATGAATGTGTAATATTATGTTTCTGGTTAAGATTTATTTAAAGAAAATCAGTGAAGATTGAACGATTAAAAGTGCAAAACTATAAAATGCGAGGATTGAAATGTTATTACTCTCAAGATACTATCTTTGTTATCACCTATTGCAAAGCGAATGTTGCTTCAGCCCAGAAGATCTTTAGTCATCCGAGCAGTGATGAATTTTGTATTAGAGGGTGTTGTTATTGTAAAGAGAAAACGCCGCCCTGCCGTAATGTCTGGGGTGAACTGACTGCCCTAACTGCTACTATACACAACTGTGTGCCGATGATAGGGCTATAGCCCTCTTTTCGGGCAGCCCATGCGCTAACTTTTCATACAGAAATACGTCGTAAATGGTGCTGTAATCTATCTTACATTGAGCGTTAATGCATTTACATGTAAATTTTCTTTTCCACTTAGTTTTGAACAATGTAATTAATAATCGACAACAATAGATGATTATCTAGGTATTGCTTAAATCCTTCGGTGTCGCATTCAACGCCGTTATTGGGCCAAACTTTCCCCATGTAGAGATATATGCATTCTATTCAAAAAAGCACTGAATTCTGATTTATATGAATCAATCCAGAACGTGAAGGTATTTCCTCGACACTCATTCTGGGAAACATCGCTTACTAAGCGAGTAAATTTTTTTAACATTTTATCTTATTCTTTAAGTAATTCATTCATTATGGGAAGAAATGAGGATCAAAATCTGATTCCACAGAATATAAATCCTGAATGTTACGGTGCATGTTTAATTTTTCTTAGATATCAGCATTGATCTGTTCTTACTAGATAAGACTTGCATTTTATACATATTATTAAAAGTATAAACGTTCCTTACTAATATAAAATACTTATGTTTTTCCATACCTTCTGTAATACGCATTTCTTAAATTATTCATTTATTTAATGTCAGGAAAATATATCCCCTTCACCATAATTAATACCATGCTGTTGTAATGATGCTTTGTGTTGGGCCAGTTTTTCTTGATTGCCAAAAGAGCATTTTTAGTGAAATAGACAATAAATTGAGTATGCTCAACTACTGTTTACATTTTTTATGAATAAATTTCTTTTTATTTTGCAAGTGGAAAATGCATTTTACAAGTGATAAATACATTTCATATTATCTTCAAAAGGTTTGTGGTTAAAAAACTCCTCTTGATGTAAGAGTAAAACATTGGGCATATCTGTGAAAATAATGTGTAAATGAAAATATGCCGTTCATTGTGATCTAAAGAAAACTACAATAAATAATTAATAGCTGGTAAAAAATGTTTTAAACCAATCTTTACCATCGAAAAATATATTGGAAAATATC
>JAOUZG010025094.1:575013-612827 GCA_026289955.1 Argiope argentata | reverse complement strand
AAATGTATTTTTCTCCCGTTCTTTGAGTTGGCATTATGGAAAATACTGCATTCATATTTGTATTGTGAGTTAGAATGGCAAATAGGTATCCGCATAACTTTATTAAACATGATTACTTAAATCTGAAGGGGGGAAAAGTTATTTTTTACTGTATTAAATTTTATTATTGCTTCCCGGATTTGAATGGTGTCATTTCTCGTATACGTAATATAGAGAAAGTATTGTAATCGTCGAAATATTCGTGGTTTTGATTTATCTTCACGTTTTAGACCTCCCTAGACCCCATGTTTAGACCTAAAGTTCGAAAAACACATTATTGAAAAATGCCCATCAGTGAGAATGATAACTTAAAACTGCTTTGAGCTAGATGAATGAAGTTTGGTGTATCGTCTTTATACTAAATTCGCATATTTATATCAAATTTTGAGTACAATTAGTCTAAAGGTAGTCTATCTGCCCGGATGGTCAAATATAAGTTAACTCAATAGTTGCAAAACAAAGAGAGCTACATAAACAAAATTTGGCACATAGATTTAACATCTGTAGTTTAGACATATATCAAATTTTGAACCAAACCTTCCTTTGGGTTGACTCTCTGTCGGTTGATACTTTCAGAAGCATGTAAATGCAGCGGCTAAAATATTTAGTAACTTAAATATATCAAATTTGGTATGGGATTTTGTGACTAATTGTGATGATTTTTTTAATCAATCCCCCCCCAGTTGATTAGGAAAAATGCGTCTAAAACACAAATTCGATAATCGGATCTATTAACCGTATGCTAGGATTTTATCGCCAAAACACTCGCCACCGAAAAACGATAGATTAAGAAAAATTGCCTAATTCAACCAAAAGTTAAAAATTTGAAGTCAATGGATTCCAATGCATTCTCTGGCATGCCAAATTTATCAGAGAGTATGCGAGAAAATTTTGTGGAGACCACTGCCGCTGGTGTTCTAAACAATCTTTGAAGATATACATAAACTGGTTGAATAGTATTTCAGTCGTAACACGTATCAGTGTTCCGTGCTTATAAATATTTAACAATTCTTTCTATTTCTTCCAATGCAAGAACTGAATTGAGAGTTATTCGTTCTGATACACTGAATCTTTTGGAATGCTTGTAATAATTTGTCGGTATATATTCCACAGTATTATTAAAGAAAATTGATGGTTACATTTTTCGAAAGTTTTTGCTTTCTGCACCTTCTGAGAGTAAGCTTCAATGGGACAAAAATTGAAACAAATAATACTACTAAATTGAGTCGTGAATTTCAGTGACAATCCCATATATAGGTATCTGACAGCAATCGTTTAAATCATGAAATAGATATGTAAATAACAACTCAATTTCTCTTTGACCTTATGACAGACTATATTTATGTATCTTTAAATGTTTTTCTTGTCATCGTGAAAATCAACCTTAATAGAAAAATTCCTCAAATCTCTCTATTTGGTGTGCTTCTCGCTTCTACCAAGATCCGGTCTTAAACCATCTATCTGATTATTTAATGATGATAGTAGGAGAAATTACGGAGAAACTAACTATTATTTGAAGATATTACTGTGCAGATTTTATTAAAATGCTGGAATCATAATCTTATGCACAAATATTCAGAAGGAGATAAATACTAAAATGAACTTTCCTTATGAGAATCTTTAGTAGAAGGTTCTCGTAAAGATGCGTACTGATATTACATTATACTTTTTTCTAATTATAATGAAATGGAGTTTATTTTATTCATTCAACATTTATTTTAAAGTCCATTTACATTACACCATCTTTTCATTCGTATACTTGCTTGTCTATCCTCTGAACCATCATGTATACTCCATATATTTATCAGAATACATACGTGTTTTTTTCCCCAATAAATATTGCAATATTTTGTTTCTTGTGTTGTTTATTTTTTGCCCAGTCCATTATCCATCCGCTTGTTGTCAAGTTTGTTTATTCCTTTTGGCCGAAATTTTGCTTGAGATTTGAAGAACGTTTATTTCTGATCAATTTACGCCAGTGTTAGGTACATCAACTTATTGTCCAATATTGTATATTCAATATTCGACAATATAATGCAATACAGCGAACATGTTTATGGCATTAGGGATATCTACGTACTTATTTCGTTCATTTAGGTACTACCATTTCTATGTTACATTTTACATATTGTACAAAAATTTTGTTATTTCTTCAATATCTAATCGTTCCACTGGTTTTTGTCATCTTGTTGCATATAAATATGCCGATGGTCAAACAATATGCGTTGTCCAGAATTTATCGTATCCAAAAGCTGAATAAATTCGGCAGACCAGATTAAAAGTTTTCGAAGAAACCTTCCATTTGAACTCAGTCAGCTTCCTGTTTTAACTCACGATTTGTACAACCCATTTTTCGAAATTTTAAAATTTTAATAGGTCGCGTTTAAGCAATGTGCTTTCAACGATAAAAAGCAAAATCTTTTACGCCTGAAGTAGCTTACTATATTGCTTCATGTTTCCAAATAGGTGGATTCATTTTATGTAAACGTACTTTCTACACGATGCAAATAGTTTTTGAAAACTAAATAATTTCATATTAATAGTAATATTTTACTACCAATCATTTGTATTAATAGTCATCTAATTGCATTTTTTTTCTTCAGATATTTTTTGCTCAATTTTGGTAATACTTTTAACGACATTTTAAAAACTGTTCACTTCATGATCTCTTTTTAGATGGAGGGGGGTCACTTTTGTATAAAAACCAGCGAGAGGCAGCATCTTTAGAACTTTTTTATATATACTCTTTGATAATGGTGTTAATCCCTCCCACTTATACGCATAAAATAGTGAATGGTCAGTCACGAGTGATGATTTTTATTACTAAGTTTTTCAGATGTTGTATACTTGGTACTTGTGGATTAATTGCTTGTCTTTGACGAACAATAGTTACACTTTTTGATGTGAATCTAGTGTTTTTGTTCAATTTAGTTTGTGACCTTTGGTAATTTTTCTTTACAACTCATCGCTCTTACGCTGTCAAAACGAAAATACTTGAAAATCGAATTTGTATTTCGGATTTTTTTCTCTCGTCGATTGATTTGACACAGAATTGCACTCTAGCGTAATCACAAGATGACTCATGAAATTTCTTTTACTTAGTTAAGTCTTTGCATTTTTGAACTATTGCATTTACATTCATGTGAAAATGCAGATCGGCAGCTGGCCAACCCTTTGACGGATTTGGTTCGAAATTTGTTGAGAATTTGCACTTTAGATACTAAACCTGTGTTCATTTGTAATTGGGCAGAAAGCATACATACAACATATATACATGCATATAACATACATATAACAACATACCTACATACAACATGCATACAACGTACATGTACGCATACAGCACTTATGCATATATATATATATATATATTCAGCTTATTGAATATAATAATTTTTTTTTTAATTTGTTCAGTGACAGTTCAGCAAATTTATCATTTTGATTGTTATTTCTAAAATAGATTTGGTAGTTTCAAAACCGATTGGTTTTAGAATAGATGTAGTTGAAAAGTTTAAGGTCAAAATTTAGTTAGTAGACACGTGGTAATAAACAAATAAAATGTATCTCTCGTGAATTCTTTTTGTGGAGGTCACCTCGTAGAAGTGATGCAATAAATTATGCACCCGTCTGCAAAATCTGCCCTTTTTCCTCCTTTATTTTATTTTTTAAAGCTGCATTTGCAAAAATTAAATATATTAACCCTTGTACTAAAAGTAAAACACGTGTCGAGAAACGTGTTAGAACTTTATACAATGGAAACGAAACGAGTTTACGGCCGTCTTTTGCCGTTTCATGCGAGCTTTTAAATTCGACGCGGCCGTATCATTTCGGGTAGAGTTCAACTAATTGCCTCAAGAATAAGGTCCTCCAAAGTTGACCTGCTTTCTTTTTTGCAAATACTGCTCTACAGACAATTAATAGATGCCCTTTTTTTTCTCTCTCTCTTTGGTGCACTTATGCAAGGCTGGTGGAACCTGTGTTTCATTTTCTTTTTTCTTTTTTTGTGTGGCCTGAGTCATGAGCTTTGTTGTCCGAGAAAGTTTAAGAATTCTATTTTAAACTAATGGCCCATTTTGAGTAGATTTCCAGGAAAAAATTGCTCTTATAAATTATTGTCTTTCAATTACTTTTTATTTTGATTACCGACGAGTATTTGCTTGTACCAGTATGGCTGGCGCACAGTAGGTGCATTTTTATTGAAAAAAAATTAAATTTTTATATTTAACGCTTGCCAAGGAGATAATGTTGTCATTCATTTAAAAAGAGTATGTTTGTACTTCTTCTTTGGTGCTTATTTTCATGTCATTTCTCTTTTAATTAATTTTTTTTTCAATGGACGTAATAATTTCAAGCTGTCTGTTAAAAATATTTACAATACTTTCTATTTTTCATTTCAAAATGACTGTAATTATTTATTTAATAGTGTAACTACACATTTATATTCGTATTGGATTGCTAAAAAGCATCCATTCGGCACATCAAATAGTATAATAGCCCTTTCTAAGAAGTTTTTCCTGAAAGAAATCATAACTTCCATTGTCGTTCCAACTTTTTCTTAATTATTAGAATGCTTTTGTTTTTAAATTTATAACTATGGTAACTGTGATGACTTATAGATTTAATTTCCTATCATTTGTCCCATCTATAAAATAAATTGTACATCAGTTATTCTCTGCTTTTTTACAACTGACAAATTCTTTGGCTCCTATATCGCTCGATGTTGCCACAGGGTAATTCTAATTTCCTGTCGTATATTGAATTCTGGAACAATTAAAAGTTACACCACTTTGCAACCTCGAAAATTTTTGGTGGATATGATTTGATATCTCTCTTGCTCGGCTCTTAATTTCTTTTACTTTCAAAACCTTATACCGAATCTGAAAGACCAAATCTGCAGCTGTCACTTCTATGGAGATGTCGGAAGTGTGAAATCGAAGCATAGCTCTCTAGCATCGAAGTAAAACATCAAAATCAAATGACTAATGCTTGCTATTTTATCAAGTAAGTCATCGCCAGACACATTTATAACAACCGGATGACTGTATGGATAAACAGCTTTCCTTTTGAAATCGTGTTTCAGTAAATTTCATTAAAAAAAAAAAGACCCATTTTAAGAAAATGTTATTAAAAATCATTCTGATGAAAAATATTTTTAAATAGTCACTAAAGACTTTTAAATATTTTAAATTCTGAATTTATAAAGAATTTTTGTATTTTCTATCCCTGATTATTTTTGTAGAATAAAATTTTTTAAATCGTATGTTTCATCTGAATGCTCAAATCTGCTTTTGATACTTCCATGGCCTTGTCAAAGGAATGAAATCGAAATTTGTCTCTTTGGATCTATAGAAAAACATCAAAATTACCGACTAATTCCTGCTTTTTAGCAGTGCTCATCAAATAAGTCATTGTCTGA
Organism: Argiope argentata; assembly: GCA_026289955.1. Classification (NCBI taxonomy): domain Eukaryota; kingdom Metazoa; phylum Arthropoda; class Arachnida; order Araneae; family Araneidae; genus Argiope; species Argiope argentata. The sequence goes on along the minus strand of JAOUZG010025094.1, from coordinate 607,372 downwards.
CACATTTATAACAGGCTGGATGAGCGTATAGATAAACAGCTTTCCTTGCATAATCTTATTTCAGAAAAATTCCTTTTAAAAAAATCTGTAATTTTAAGAAAAAGCTATTAGAAAAATAATCATTTTGAGGAATAATATTTCTAAATAATTACAAAAAGAGTTTTGGTGCGTTGAGTCACTAATTATTTTTGTGGTATATAATTTTTGCATCTCTCTCCCTTATCTGTTCCCAATGGAATTTTTTGATTTTCGAAACTTAATGTGCAATCTGAAAGACCAAATCTGCAGCTATCATTTCCATGTACTTGCCTTAAGTACGAAATCAAAATTTAATTTCGTATCTGGCACCAGAAAAAAAAAGCATCAAAATTAGATGACTAATGCTTGCTGTTTAGCACTGCCCATCAAATAAATCATTGCCGGATATTTTTTAAAAAAATTTTGCCAACCAGAGGACCCTTGAGATAAACAGCATTCGCGGAAATCAGTTTGATGGGGCGAGAGCTGTAATACGTCAAAGAAGACTGAATATTATTCTTGTCTGGGGAATGCTGATAAGGGAAGACATGAAAAGGAGTGGGGTCATATTTTTGAAGAACTTGTTTAGCTTGTCTCTTCCATTTCTCATAAAAGGAGTGCAATTTTTCAAATTTTGTCTGTCTATTGCTTTATGTTGGTGTTTATAGTTTGCAAATAATTTTTTTTAAGCGGATATTATGTAATCATGGTTTTATAGCAATATAACATTAATTTTTTTTTGCATAACAATTAATATGTCGCAAATGTTTCAAAATTAATTATAGATAATTAATTTTTTTATATATAAATAAAGATTTTTTATTCAAATGCAAATCCATGCTGTAAAACTACAACTGTGCATTTTTTTTCTTTCATAATTTCGTATAAATATTCGTGATGTTTGTCGTTAAAAGTAAAAAAGTTCCTTCTGCTTTCATGTTTAATTGATTTATATTAATTACTTAAAATGTAATATACATTATGAGCATTTTTGGAGACCTGAAATATACGAATTCATCATAATTAAAAATAGAATTTTCAAATCTGAGTCCTATTTTTTTAATCAATAAATTAGGAAAGGGACATTTTTTAAAAAAATTTCTTATGTAAAATAGCACAAACACAAGGATTGCATTCATCGTAAAATTGAATATCCTTCTTTACTACATATTCTCCTGAAGTATCCACAGCAGGAGATGTTTTCATTTATATCTTCTGTACTAAAAATACGATGAAAAAAGGTTTCTACAGCTTCAAATGGTTACAGTTTCCGCGTCTGCCTTTTTCTGGTGATAGAAAAATTAATATAATTAAATTTTTTATGTATATACAGAGTCAGATTATTTCATAAGCAAAATTTGCAATTACTCAGAGACCCATAACTTTAAACTTACTGAAACATATTTAACTTTAAGGAGCCCTGAATCTTAAAAGTTTATTTCTAGATTTTGAAAGTTACGTAATTTTGCACCTTTGTGTAATTATAAAGACAATCAAACTTATTCAAATTAAAATAAGTATTGTTTAGATTTTTTTGACAAGTTATCTTAGTATCATGCTAGTTATTTTATTATTCTAAAAAACGTGATGCTTCATAATTTAAAAAAAAAACCCGATTCTGCAAAAAAATTTTTAGATTTGTTTTGTTTTGTGTAAAATTACTTTTAAATCTTAATTGTATGTTTTTGTATCCGCCTTGTATTGAAATAAAATGTTTAGAAACTGTTCTGCAAGTGAACCTTTTACTATTTCAGTTTATCAAAATATGTAGCTTGTAATCTTTAGATAAAAAATTAAATTTTAATCGATAAAATATATATTTAAAAATTTAAATGGGAAAGGGATGCCACGATTTTCATCACCTAAGATCCTCTAATAGAACTCATCCCTATCGTGTACGTGTGCGTACTCCCTGAAATTATTTTCTTTTCGAAACATTTTCGCATGCCTTAGAGCACATCTAACTTTCTTGCAATTCTCTATAATTTGATATCTATTCATTTAGTGTCTACTAATGTATGTATGTGTGAGAGAAGAACACTTTTATATAGACTTCCTCGCCCACCCCCGCTCTGTTTCCAGCCTCGACTGTTTGCAATCTCTTTCGGATTCTTTTGTGGATAGAGATTAATGGAGCCACTCTCTTCAACCAATTAACATCTCCAGATAAGAGAGGTTGGAAAAGTGGAATGAGGCTGGGGAGACGACTCAAGGTTGTCATCTCGCGGAGTTTATTTAAAGGTCAATTGCCCTCAGCCAGCATGTTTTATCCTTTGCTCAATCTCCGTAAGATTTGAGCTTTCTTCATCATAATCGCGAAACCCTGTGGTTCCCCGCAAAGCCCTAGGAGACAAATTGACTAAAATAAATGTAACTAATTGATGATGATTTTATCTTAATTCATTTTATATATGATTATTTGATAAACGCTTTCTCAAGTATATTATGTTTCGTTGTGTTACATTTCTTTTGGGAGGGGGGGGTAATGTAATACACTTTTTTTCTCCTTCTTTCCCTGTATAGGAATACTGAAAACTTATGTGCAATTACATTTAGGATAAAATAATTACATGCATAACGATTTCTGTTGTGTACAGCCGACCATCTGGCCATCACTTAATGAAGCACTCAACAATGCCTAAAAATTATAGTCGGCAGTAAAAAAAAACAGCTCTTACCAGTGTTGTTTTTAATTGTCAAATTAATTTTCAAGATAAAACGCAGTGCCCGTGTTTCATACATTTCACATTAAAATTATAAGATTATAGAGCATGATAATAAGAGGGTCTTCTTTTTCTTTAAAGATAATATCTATTGAACTTTAACCTTTTCCTCACGGAAAAGTATTTCGATGCATAATTATTCAACTAATACAGAGATTTGATTATTGCTTCTAAAAATAAATATGGACAAATGTTTTTATTTCTTTAAAAAAATCTACATCTTTTTTACTATTCTGTAAGGGGTTTTAGTAAGTAAATGAATAAAACTTCGAAATGATGCACCGTCTTGAATGAAGAAGATTCACCGTCCGAGTGCAAATGATTAATTTCAAACATAGTAAATTCTATTCACATTACCTTGATACAAAGTATTAAAAAAACAAATAGAAGATGGAAGTGTAATGGCCTATTGATGAAGAGAAAATCCATTCCTCTTGTTGTCGTTTTCCATATCGCTGTGTAAAACATTTCAGAGTGATACCGTTTCAGAGTTTGTCTGATTTTATAGTATGCTTTATTTTCTATTTCTGAAAAATAAATGTGAACGATTTAATGATAGAAATAATCCCATATAGCAGAGATTCCAAATTTTTAAACGATGTTACTCATAGTTGGAAACAGGACCTATAACACTCGTAACAATCCATGTTGTTTTCGAAAGTGGTCTTATGGGCCAAAAAGCATTTTTGGAGGAATAAAAAATAAAAATTATCAAATATAATTTTATAAAAATATCTATCTGCTTATCGCATTTTTGCCTTGTAGAATGATAAAAATTCAAGATTCTGTCAAGGGCCCACAGTTTAGAAACCACCGTTTTAGTTTCATTATTCTGACATCAAATGTTGTGTATAATTTTGTTGAACAAATTTACAAATTTTTCTTACGTGATTTTTCAATTTTGACCGTTTATGAGGGTGTAGGGGTTGAGTTAAAAAAATTCTTCCTCCTGAATTTTGTGCTTCCGAAATCAGAAAACGGCCTGAACGAGAAGTGCTCCCAGGCTTGGAACGCCGTCATCATCTTTCAGCAAAGTGGGTGAACACCTGGTGATAATTTGCGGGGAGGAAAGGAAGGAGACGTCTCGTCTGAGGATCTTAAGTTACCCCGAGTTTGACTGGTTAATCACCGCCATCGGTCAGCGCTCTGGAAGTTGAAAGAAAAATTGATCACTAATAAAGATATTTAAGAAGTGAGCAACGTCCCATCTGTGCTTAGGTTCGCTAAAATATGCAGAATTGGGAGGAGGAAAGAGAGTATATTCTTTAAAATATAAACAACATTTCTCTGGTCCTCTTTTGTAGATAATGGGATTTCTCTGACCCGATGGAGGTGTGTTCTCTCACTCTTTCTCTCGCCACGCTTAACCAAAACAAATATATTTTCTGACTTCCAACTCTCGATACACTCCAGTATTAGAGAAGTGGAGGGGACTTCAGTCCTTTACAAAAGTTAAAATCCTGGGCCAGTATAAATAACGCTGAGACCATAATAGATTTTTTTGTACGTCCCTGGTCGCTATCATTGACTTTGAAATTATATATATATATAAAAAGACGTCGGATCATGGTATTGCTTAATCGCTCATTCATCTTCTTTTTTAACACTTTGCCCTTCTATTTCTATTTTTACGCTCTAAGTCGACGTACATTTTGCATTTCACGTTCTTGTTAGAAAATAATTATTATTACAATCGTATATCAAGCAACAACTTTTACTCTAACGTCTGAAAATTGTACCAAAGGTTTAACAATAGCATAAGCTCTAAGACGAATCCATACCTTCATATATGTTTAATTATGCATTTTACTACTTTTCGAATTGTAGAGGATTTTAAAGTGACAATGGCGTTCTTAACCTTTTTTTCTTCCAATTGCATGCTGAAACCAGCGCCGCAAACATCTCTATTCCTCTTACACAATCCTTTCCTCCACCCAGATGCTCACCGCTGTCTGGGAATATTCCATAGGATAAGAAACTCCTTGTTATTTTCCCACCAATATCAATTATAGCATGAGTTTGCATATAACAGTACTGAATAACAGTCACAGTAACACCACTTAATTGCTGTTATTCCCTATAAAAAGGAGATATCGATTTTATATATTCATTTACGCTGTATAAACCCGAATTACTAATGCCGAAAAGATTCTAAAGAAATAAATAAAATTCCCTTTAATAAATACCGTGTCATCAGTATTATATTTAATGTCGTTCATAATAATACTTTTCTAGAGAACCCTTACACATTGCAACTCTGGGACCTATTCTCCACCCTCGAACTTACAAAACTGGGTCAGTTTTTAGGAAGTAAATTTTCACCACCAAAACTTTTGCCATCCGCTTTCATCAAAGTGATTTCAATATTTAGCGAATATTACCACAAATAAAATATAATGACAGTACATTTTAATGTTATGCAAAATTGGAGGGAGGGACAGCAAAATTTTATATTCTAGATATAATATAAGTTATTTCTAGTTTTAAAATCGAAGTGTTTGACTTATAAAGGTATTAAAAAAATAAACTTTTTTTAAAAATGTTTTATAGCTTAGACAATATTTCATTTTTGATTAAATTTATACGAATTAATTGCCCTTATAATTAAAAAAAACATGATATTAAATGGTCCTAAAAATATCTTAAAAGATCGTTTTAAATCTTGTATCCTCCCCTAAAGTATTAGACAACCATAGACAGTTATCAGTTTTCCTTTTTTAATAATATGGTCCTGACAATAAAATGTATTTCAAGGTTAAAGAGTAGTGGGAACTTCATAAAACTTTTTCCGGTTTATAATTTTTTAAGCAATGTTGCCTTAAAGGATATGCCAGATAACTGGTCTCCATTGCATATAGGATAACAGTGAAAATGGAGATTTTCTCATGAGTTAATTTTACTTTTGTTTCTAGTTTTCTTTACAAAATAATGTAAATTAATTACTGTAATTGAGTAATAGAAATTCCTCGGAAAGTTTAATTCAAAATCAAACAAATCCAGGCAATATAACAAAATCCTAATAATTTAATGCTGCATTTGTCCTAATGAATAATAAAACCTTTTTTGTTTGTTTGTTGTTCTGATTTGCTTGAAAAATAAACAAACATAATACTCAGCCTTGATGTATATTTCATAATATTTTTAATTAACTTAATATCCCCAAGGCAGGTTCTTTAAGCAATCATACCTTGAAACAGTACCGAAAAATTAAAAAAAAAAACAATATTTAGATATCAGGTGATGGTCTGAAGCATATAGTTTGTCCATAGTTTGAAAAGCATTACCAAAAAAAAAGTGTGGGAAGAAGGGAAAAATGTATTCAATAAAATAGAAAAAGAAGCTTTTGTGTTCATTTGATTCATTCATTTTGAATTAGTCACCGAAAGGATTTGCATTGAAGTGATTCAAATGCTTATTTTACTCATTAAACCTTTATTATTACTCATTACCTTTATTATTTTACTCATTACCTTTATTAAAACCGAAAGCATTTTTCGATTTTGAGAAAAACCTGCATTGCCACAATTGTTCTTCAAAACATTTAAATTAAATTTGCTTGTATGTCGAGTATAATAAAATTTATAATGACGCATTTTTATTTGCAGCAGTTGAAGAAAGTTATGGATTTTACTTGTTGTTTTCTCGCTGTGTTGGGGATTGATTTGAGCATTGCAAACTAAATTTAAATCATTAGCATGGGTGAGAAACAAACGGAAGTCTTACTAATTTGTCGGTGAGGAAATGGAGAGATTTTTTTTGTTGGGAAAGTTAATTTTTAATTAATAAAAAATAATTACTCAATTAACCGTAATAAATAGAAGCCTATGTCCTAGTTTAGACTAAAATTTCTGTGCTAAATTTAATCAATTTGGTTCAGGTGTTCTGGCGTGATTGACTAACATCATCCATCCATCTAAACTTTCACATTTATATTGATAACATAGATAGATGACCACTCGAATATTACTACTTGTTAATTAATGATTCGATTTGAAGAAAAAGTTATTTTAAAATTCTTTCCTAGTGCGTCTCTGATTTCTTGATTTTATAATATTTTTCTTTAATAATTTACATGCATTGCAATTTTTTTAGGGGGGGGGGGCGTGAGAGTAGTTTTATCAGTCATTAGCTAAAATTCAAAAAATCTTGGGGGGGAGGGGGGAACATGTTTTAGGTGTTTCATCATTAACTAAAATTCAGAAAATCTTATAAATTTAATATGGTAATTTTCTGTGGGTTCCTCCCCCCTGCAATTTTTTTTTTTTGAGAAAGAGGAAGAAATCTAAGGGCATTCTAATTGTGGCAATTTTGTTGAGAATAAACAAAGGCAGCGAATTGACCTGTGCCTCCAGCATTCCCCTGATAGCTGCTTTCTCCTCTCAGCTCTCTACATGTACAGTCCAATCAACAGATGGGGGAAAGGGAAGAAATTTGTTTTTGATTATTTTCTTTCATCGGGGGCGCACCCTACATGGATGTAAAGAACGATTCGACTCATAAAGAGCGATTTTCCCCCTGCTTCCCGCCCCCTCTACTCTTCTTTTCGGGGTAAGTCGATACTCGCGCGGTGTCGAACGTTCCCGATTGGATGACGCAATTTGCGTAACAGTAAAAAAAAGCCACTTAAAAATGTTTGCAGCGCCATCTCATGAATGGATTTGGAACTACCACTCATGGTCGAAACCTTTCCAGACTGCGAGGTGTTGAAAATGAAGGGGTAGAAGTAGAGGAGGGGGAAAATCAACAGGTGATGCGCTGTGATTTAAATGCCTTTATCACGTGGCGCGGTGCGTTTGTTTTGATCAGCTTCCGGCGAAACTGCTTTGGTTTAGATACTAATTAAAAACGGTGTCGGCAAAATTTTATTTCATTCTGTGCTTTTATTTTCTTGGTAGAAGGCAATTGAAAACACGAGAATAGTTTTTGATTAAAATTTTGTTTTTGTATTCATTTAATGAATCATTAAATAAATATGCTCTTTTATAATTGTTTTATAAGTTTAATGTAATAGTTGTTGTTCTTGAACTGTAAAAATATTTAATACCGTCAGTATTCGGAGATAATTTATTTCGTCGAGATCAATGATTGCTAACATTTTCGATTAAATTCTTTGCGTAATTTAATCTTGTTTTTTTTTATTTTGATACTTCTCATACGATTTTAGAAGCCTTACGCCAGTCTATTCGCTCTGTAAGGCGTTTCACTGATTTTCTGTCAATATTTTTATACATTCAGGTATACTACAGCAATATTTTAAAATAGTCACAATTTTTTTTAAAAAAAATTCAACATAACAACAGTTAACCTTATTTATTCAACAACACTATTATGTTCAACAACAGCTAAACCTTATTTAGAAATACAATAAAATTTCAAAAATCTTTTTAAAAGCATGCCTTACTTTGAAGCCTATTCTTCGTGGAACTTTTTTCCCCTAAATTTTACTTCAATGGTAAATATTATTTGTAATGACTATTCGGAATATTTTGAAATACGAATTCAAGCTTGGAAATTTAATATTTATACTTGAATTCTTCTGATGTGTGCAAAAACATCCCCAATTCACGGATATATATTTTGCATCTTTACAGTAGTTCAATAATTTTTTATATTGAAATTTATACCATGCAACAACAATGGGACCTTATGTGTGCTCTTTTAGATTATTATTAACTATAGGAAATACTCAAAAATTGTTTATTCGATTTTAAAACACTTAACTTTCTTTACTATGAATGGACAAAAGGATATGGGTGGGGCTATTTCACTTTTTGTACTGTCACCTGTACGAAACATTAAAAAAAAAGTACTGTAATAATAATAATTTAAAAAAAACCTATTAAATGTTTACTTTTCAGGCTTTTTTTGGTTGAGAATTATTAATAATTTTGATTATGGTAATATTCTAAAGAAGCCACTATTTTACTTAAAATCCTTCAACCATTTTTTGTATTTTTAACAGTGCATAAAAAAAATAAGTTTGGTAGGCCCTTGTCACTTTTTTTACTTCCTTATAAGTAAAATATATATAAAAAGAAAGTGTTTCAGTTTAGGTTTTAGAAAAATCAAACAGTGGTGAATTTCTTCGTTATAGAAATTCCTAAATCCCCCCCCCCAAAAAAAAAACTTGTTGAGGGAGGGAGGATCATTGTATTTGCCTGTGAATATTTTAATTCAAAAATCTTTTGAGCTAGACCGATCAAATTTAGCATGTGATCTTAACACCAGACTTGTGTATTCACAGAAAATCTGGCTGATTGTCCGTCTGAGTACAAGTGAACACAATAATTACAAAACGTAAAGAGCTAAATAGATAAATTTCATAGGTTTCTTTATTATACTGAAGTACTCAGTTTTCTTTACTATTCAAAAGGCACATGCTGGGCTGCAGAAAATAAAAATCTGAGGTCTGATAGCATTTACTGCTGAATTTAAAGTTTACAACTTTTATGCGGAGGAAAGGTATAACATATTAATTAGAAAATAAGCTTTAAAGTTTTTGGGTGAGCATTCCAAATAATTAAAATAAAGCAATGGGAATTATTTGTAGCATATTAGTAACTCCTTAAAATTGATTTAATGTAATGTACTTAATTTATTTTAAATAAGTCAAATGCATATTGTCATAGTCTGGATATGCTAAATTTCTATAGACTTGGTTCATATTGAGGAGTGAGGAAATATTGAATCAGTTGCCTGTCAAATGATGCAAATAAGTAAAAAATGAAAAGATGCCATTTTCATTCTTACATTTTGAAATTCTAATTATAATTGGACTATAAATAATGAGAGCACGTTTACGTTGAACATGTTAATATGTTACATCCTTTAGTTATTTCTATAAAAAAAGTCGAATTTTAATATTAAACGTAACACATTAGTTGTGTTTGCATAATTTTGCATTCTTGCCCTTCCACTACCCTGAGATAACGCCAACAAACTTTACAGTGTCTGTTTCGCTCTTATTGGTAACTTGGTTTGCTCGAGCCTAATAAATCTCTCCTCCCCAAAAAAGAGAGGGCTGTAAAACATGCGTTGATTATTGACGTGTGTCATTGGGTAAAATGAGCTTTGAGACGCGCGAGTCTGGGTCAAAGCTGTTTACAACGCGCGTCCAGTAAGAGCGAGGGTCTTCGTTATCGTCTGTTTGTGTTGCCAACAGCCTCTCAAAACTGTGCCTCATGTGTGACCTCAATTATTTACTTTTCCATTATTTTGCGATAAGGTATTTTCAGCGTTCATGCGACGTCTTTCCTCCTGTCTTTCCTCGTAACGCTCTCTCGCATCCGCCCCGACCGTCTGCGGGAAGGGCCCGCTTCTCGGAAAGAGAACTTCTCGAAAGAGATTCGCTTCTCGGAATTGAAATTCAAATGAGTTCATTATCCCACTTGAGTTCAAAAATTTAAATAAGGATGCATTTAAAAAATATTTTGCTTAGTTTTCCTGCAATCTGGCTTCAAGTGTAGCTCCATTTAAGTCTGTCCGTGCCATTTCTTTAATAATAATAATGAATGAGTGTATGTGTATCTACAGGCCGTGGAGTTTGAGCTACAGGCAGGGCCCGACTTAGCCTAGCTGGGGCCCGGAGCAAAAGCTTCTTTTGGGCCCCCTTTGCTTTACTACTTCAATAATGAAGAACATTCATTAAAGAAGGAAACGTAAAACAAAATTTTTATTCGATTTAGGGGCCCCATTTATGTAGGGGCCCTGGGCAACAGCCCCGTATGCCCTTGACTTAGTCAGGCCCTGGCTACAGGTGCCAAATTTGGCACATATATAGAGATTAGAAGTATGCATCTTGGAATTATATCTCTAAAAGTTTTAATTAATCTTTAATTAATTAAAAATTAAAAGTTATTTTGGGGTTTTCAGCGATAAATTTCGAAAATATTACAATACAAAAAGTATTTTTGTTTCATCTTTAAAAAAAATATTTTTTTAATGATACCGATTTGGTTGCCATATAAATTTTTTTCTTTTTTTTTAAATTATTAAAAAAACAATTTTTTGCATATTTTATAGAATATTTCCTTTTTGAAATAATAAAACCTAAAAATGTTCGTTGTTGCTACTAATTATTTCACTCTGAATTTTTTTTCTATTGTTGATGATCAAGGAACTAAGATTTGAATTAATTTTTCTATGTTTTATACGTTCTAATATAATGCTTACTTTACATGCAATGTATACTTAATATTAACTTCAGCATTAAGCAGTGGGGAAAAATATATTCGTACATTTCTCAAAACTCAGCATCTCTTTTTTTGTGATACAATGTGATGTATAAATATAACGAAGGTGGGATATTGGATGGTGTGCTTGGGTTCTCGATCCGCAATCTGCAACTCTAATAAATTTTACCTAGATGTCAAACAACGTGATTTTAGCTGAAAAATTAATTTTACTTTATGATAAAAATGTAGTCAAAAACTAAGAAAAATGCACAACGTCATGAACTGAAGGGTGTAAGGCTTCTATAATAGTTTAAATGATATGTCTATGAAAATATGAAGTTTAAAAATCTTTTGTTCACGGAGCAAGAACAAATTGCTAAAAATATTGAATTGCAATTTTTAGCAGCCATTAAATCCGTGTACCAACTACTTGCAAATAACGGATATCTTTTAATAAATTAGGAAATTCATTATTTTTTATTTAAAAAAAGGGCATTAGTTGTTCAAGTGAAATAGAACCATCCGCTGTGATTAATTGATTGTTTCATTGTTCCGTTTTCAACTTTCATATTCACTCAAAAAGGAACGAATATCTAATTAGTATTTAGAACTATAAGTCAACATTAAATAAATCAGGATTTTTTAAATGAGGATTTGAAATTTATAGAGATTAGGTTTGTAAGAATTATTAATTGAAAAAGAAAATGATAATATTATGAAACTAAACCAGTCTAGCTAAAAAGCTTTTTTTTTTGAACTTGATTTCCAAGTAGGTTAAAGAATTCCAAATTAATAAAATATCGATCGATTTTAGTTCGCGCGCTATTATTTAATTCCCTATGTTCATTTTGAGTAAATTGCCAAAAAGACTTCGTTATTAAATTAAGCAAAAATTACCTGAGAAATTCAATTATTTATTTCACAATTGTGTTTTTATTGTAAAGCGATTTTACTAAATCGATTTATCAAAAGTGTAGACTGGTTTTTAACCCTTTGCGCTCCGAAAAATAATTAGATGCAAAATTATTCACCCCATACAAATATTTGTTTATTGCTATGAAAAATAAACGTACATAGTTTTTTTTAGTCAAATTTCTTTGAAAAATTACTCTACATCTCTTAACCATTATGTAGGTGTTATTAACAATTAAATTTGAAAAATTAATAAACAAAACGTCAAAATGATGCACACTTTTGGATGGTGAGTCAGAGGCATCATCGGTGTGCAAAGGGTTTAATTTCTAACTGTAGAAATATTATAAATAATGTTATTAAAGTTTATAGTGCTTTTTAAAAAAATTTATAGATTTATCGTGCATTGTGGATTATCCTGCATATTGCTTTTTTATGGTTCTAGATAGGGTACAAGAAAACCATCGTAATCTTATATTAAAATCAACGTAGTCTTGTAGTCCGTTTATTTATTTATTTTATTATATTTGTTTTTGTAAATTTTATTTTTGCAACTCTTTTCATTAGATATTTTGAATTTTTTTGCCCCCCCCCCCAACTCCCGCCCTCCCCCTTTTTTTTTTTTAAACATTTGAACAATATCAAATGTTTTTTTTTAAACAATCATTTTGATGTTTATGTCTTCTAGTTCTACTTAATTTTTTTCACCTACTTCTATTATGTGGCTTTCAAATGTAAGAGTTATTTCGCATTTCTCAAGAAAAAATAGAAAAATATTCAGATCCAATCAGAGCGGGAAGATTTTCATACTAATTTAGGAACACTTTTAAAGCTTTTAATGTGTTTTGATCTGTAAATGATGTAAGACATGCTTCGGGGATTACATTACTTTTAAAATGTTTGTCACGTTGATGAAGATTTATTCTATCGTAAATATCGCCTGTACTTTTGTTGGATATCCAACGTTAAAAGAAATTCCCGCTTTCTCTAGACTTTGCTGATTTAAAGGAATTGATATTGTTCATTTGATGAACAATTTAACATTTCTATGTTAATACTTTCTTTCCTAGCCGTCCTACTGTTGGTTAACCTTCCGTCGTAGTCCCTTGGTTTTTGTTTAAACATACATTTCATTGAAATTTTGTTAATATAATGAGTTGCGATTATTCGCCATTAAAATTAACGTTATAAATACTTTCACTCACATACAGGGGTCGCGGTGGCCTTTGTGGTAAGGTCCCGGTTCGTGAACTGTAGGGTTCCAGGTTCTAGATTCGATTCCATCGAAGAACCATCGTGTAAGGGGGTCTGTTGCATGTTAAATCCGTCAAAGGCCAAACTTCCTCCAGCATAGTGAGGTGTGGTCTGGAGAGAAAAGTGCAAGCTCAGGTGTTGGCCTCGTCATCCAACCGCGATTCAAAATGACGAGGCTCGTCCCAAAATAGCCCTAAAGTTGCTTTACATCGTGAAGTTATTATAACTAAACTAAATTAACTCGCATACGGCTTAAAAGCGATATTTGAATCCATTTTACATTGTCCAATGTATCAAAGTGCACAATTTAATGTACAGAAAAATACATTAAATATTATATTAATATATATTATTTCTTATTTAATCCTGACATTTTATAGATTATTTTCAAGAATATATTGTTTGCAGTATTTCAAATTAATTTTTTACTCTATTTTCTTTAATAGTAATTTTTTTCAATGATAAGAAAAACAAACAGTAGTGTTAGATAATTTTTCTGTATTTAAGAAAACATGCAGTTTACAAGCATAAATGGAACGATGTGAATTTTTCCATAAATTTCCATAATCAGCTTTTATTTTATTAAAATATATCGTTTAAATTATTTCGTATGCAAACAGAGTAAGTATGGATTTTTGATCTACAAAGTTTTTTTTTATTTTATACAGATTAATATAATCAATAAGACGAATGATTGTCAACTAGATAATTCTGCTTTTGTACATATAGTCATTGATGCGCAGAGAACAACATTTATGGAACAAATGAGTTGAAAAATTTATTACTATAAAATCCTGGTTTTACTGAACTTTCGTTATCAAAAATGCTTCTGAATTGCAAATTTAAAAAAAAGCATTATATACTTCATAAATCAATGCAATTATTACTGAATTCACTGTTATTCAATTTATATCTATATACCCACTGTTATCGTAAGAATGTAATTCTAATCTTAATAAAGCACAATCTTCAAAATGGTTTTTGAATTTGTTTTGCATAATTTATAATTGCGCTCTGTTTTCTTAAATACATACTGTGATTAGATAAGGATAGTAATAGATGTGTATAGATTAACTGGAAAAAAAAAGTTATTCTAAGCATTTTTTGTATTTCTTTATTTCGATTAGTTGTCATTGTACTGATTATGTCAATTATAAAAATATTTATTTGTTTACGACATTTTTATAAGCGGTTGATTATGACTCTGTTTATGATTCCTTCATGTTTATATTTCGGTTAATAGTGTACTGAATATGATGTATTCAAAAACATTTCATTGCTTGATACTTTTTTTTCACGGTTTCTCCACCTCTTCGGATAACTGGCATTGTATTGAATTTGAAACAAACAAAAATATTTATTTGCTTGTAACTTTTTTTCTTTTTCTTGTGGTTGATAATGAACCTGTTTATAATTCCTTCATGTTTTTATTTCGGTTAATTGGTACTGTGCGTGCTGAATTTGAAATATATAGAAACGCTTATTTGCTTGGTGTTTTTTTCTTGTGGCTAATAATGAATCTATTTACAGTTCTACCAGTTCTTTAGTTCGGTTAGCTGGCATTTTATGTTATATACAGAAGTATTTATTTGTTTGTAACTATTTTTCACGGTTCCTCCACTTCTTCGGATAACTGATATCATATTGAATTTGAAATTTACAGAAATATTTATATGCTTGAAGCCTTTTTTCCCCCATGTGGTTGGTAATGAACTTATTTATGGTTCCTCCGTGTCTTTATTTGGGCTAATTGGTGTTGTACCGAATATGATATTTATAAATATTTAGTTGTTTGTAGCTTTTTTTTTCATGCTTTCTCCTCCTCTTCAAATAATTGGCATTGTACTGAATTTGAAATATACAAACATATTTATTTGCTTGTAGTTTTTTTTCTTCTTGTGGTCGATGATGAACTTGTTTATGATTCCAAGTCTTTATTTCGGTTAACTGACATTGTGTACTGAATATGAAATGCACAAAAATATTTATCTCCTTGTAACATTTTTCTTGTGACTGGTAATGAACCACTTGCTCGTCTCGGTTCCAAGATCCCCCTTTTGCACCCTGTTGTGGCAACAGTTTCCTCAGTAGGTCATCATGCCATGCAGACGAACAAAAGCGTCATCTTCCCTTCCCCCTTGCGTCACTTTCCCTACGTCTCGTCCGGCTAACGGAACAGTTTGTTGAACTTCCTTCCACGAGGAAGAGTTGGGCTCTCTTTGCCGGAGCGCCTACCTGCACTCACGTGACGGTTCCGCGTGCTTGTGACGCAACCTTTTGATAAGGCCGCTCGCAGCTGAGGGTCTGGCGATTGGCTTCGGTTGATATAATGATTGGACTTCCCATCGAGATAATATCCATAGTTTATTGAATTCTCCGGAGCAAACGATTTTTATTTTTCGGAGGAGAGAATTTTGGGGTTGCAAGTAGAAGAGAAAGATGAGTCAAAAAATGGACTAAATATATTTTCTAAGAATTTTGATGCTTCGAAATGTTTGTTATTTATAAACATGTGGAAGGCGTATATTTATAATCTTGTAGTAATCAATTTCTCATTACTAGACGGATCCTTTGAACATATATAATGAGTAAGGAATAAATCGTTGCTTGACTTGCAAAGATACCCATTTAAATGTTCTAAATTTTAATGATGGAAAAATTACGCGCGCGCACACACACACACGCACGCACGCACGTACACACACACACTGTAAACATCAGGCATATCCATACAGTTTTATGTTCACATCATCTGTGGGGGGAGTCTGGAATATAAGTCATTCGTTCGTAATAGTGATAAGAGGATGTCGCTTTCAATGTGACTAAATATCCCGAGTAAAATTAACTGTATCGGTGGTTTAGATTTAACCCTCTATGGGCAGAATTTTTGCTTTAACTCCTCCCCCCCCAAAAAAAAAATCATGGGAACGAAAAACCAGAAATTATAAACCTACATATGCAAATGAAAACAATTTTTTGTATTTAAACAATTTCATTACGTTACAATCATTATGTGATTTTCAAGTCACACCAGCCTATAAAATTTGAACTTTAGTGCATAATAGTTCATATGTGAAAGTCCATGTATATTTATGCCAAAAGTGTAAGGCATAAATATACAATCATCCATCAACATAGTTTGGAAATCACTGACAAAAGTACAAATAATTTAAATTGGATCAAATGGTTTCGAGTTGTTTTATTGTCAAGAATTTGCGCAGCAATTATTTTGCTATTTCGGGTTGATGAGCCTAGCAGTGTTCATGAATGCTAGTATTTATTGGTTGTGTTTGCAACATCATAGAGTTAAGATTTATGTGCCATCTCATGAAAAAAAGCTATAATTATTTTGTAAAATGTTGATAAATTAAAATTCTACCTGAAAGTTTCACTGGTCCATAGAGGGTTAAGATCTCTGTTTTTAGTCCGGAGAGTTTCAGGAACGAAACCAAATTCCACCTTCATCTTGCGTATAGTTATAGTGTGGAAATGTCTGTGTTTGGTGTCAGCTTAGATATCGTCCTTGTCATCTGATTGGAGTTCCTCAAGATGTGTTTAAAGATGTGCACAAAACACTAGCTGTGATATTATTATGTAATTTTATAAAAAATTTAATTATAAGTATAAGGTTTAATTATTTTTTCATTTCATATGAATAATACAATTTTAAAATGTGATAAATATGAAGGATTTTATATATATTCCAACAAAATAAAATTCTTTTTACATTTCTTCATTTGACTGAGGCTTTTAACGTATCTGTTTTTTTAATGGCAGAATAATGAATTTGGATTATGTTCTCTTCATTAATTTGACAAAAATTAAATGAAATACGCGAAATTTAATGTGTTAAAACTATTTCTAACTTTGAAAATCATTTTAATTGTATTACCAGTTATTATGATAAATACATGAAGTAAAGCATGTGACTATGAAATGGTGATTTTTTTTACGGAAAATGGGAGCAGTGTGCTTTAAACAAATAGAAATAATTTGTTTATTTTTGTTTTACATTTGCAAAAAATATTAATCGAAATAAAATTATTTCAATTGATAATTTGAGTGAAAACTACGTAAATTGTATTTGTGGTAATGACCTTGTTTCGAAATGTATATGCGTGTGTCGTTGAATAAATTTAAATTAAAAAAATAAATGTAAAGCAGAAATTTGATGAAAATGAATGCTTTTATAATAGTCTAATGTATGGAGCGAGGGAGGGGGAGTGAAGGTTGGAACTGATCATATTTCATTTATTAGAACATAACTGAACTTACAAATCTGCTTAACTTTCTTTTTAGATGACGCATCCTTTTTGGGACATTTAGTATTATTTTCATTCCTATAATGATGTAAGGACGTTTGAGATGTTCAAGCCTTTTAAGTGATTCATCCATTTAAAAATAACTGAATGCTTCCGTTTAGATTCAGATTTAAAATAAAAGATACAGTAATTCGAAACGTGAGTTAGACTCGTCATTGACGCCTAAGGGGTTAAGAATCAGCATTAAATTTATTATTAAAATCCGAAAGTTTTGCTTTATTATTATTCATATCATGGATATGGATTTTACCCATTTGTCACTGACATTCGTAACGTTATTTTATTCCATGTGTCTTGTCCAAAATTTTTTTGTAAATTATTATTAAAACTTTAGAAAAGAGACATTCTCAAAAATTTCTTAGCTATTTATATATTGATTGCTCATAAAGAAATTTCTTTTCCTTTATAGAAATGAAAGACAATTTTCTAATAGTGAATAAATATTGTATTGTATTGCATATTTTCCATTCTAGTTTTATATATTTTGCCATCTTTACTGGCAAAAAGTGATCCAGGCCATGTTTTACTTCCTTCTCTGAAATAAAGGTTTTTAATTTAAAAAAAATTATACAGACCCGAGCAAATAGTAATCAGAAGGTGCTAGATCTGGAGCATATGGTGAGTTTGGAAATATATCCCATAACAGGTGTAAAAGCTTTTGAATAAGTTACCAAACTAGTATGAGGTCTTGAATTTCTTTATTTAAAACTACACTTTTTTTATCAATCAATTTCAAAATTCATTCCTCTTCAGATTGATGATGATGATCTCGTGTCCGCTTTACAATGGAAAGAGGTTGATGCTGTAGCTTCTGTGGGTATGACCCCTGAGCATCCGAGGACAGAAGTCTGACTTCTATCTCATATGAGGATGACACGCGCACATTCGCTTGAACTGTCATTTTTTACAGGGGGGGGGCACATTCACACAACTCGCAGATAGTACACAGAAGAACAATTATACCCTAAAGGATATTCAAACACGGGACGCCCAGATCACGAGGAAGACGTGCTTCCTCTGTGCCAGGACGCCGGCCCTCTTCAAATTTGCGAAGTTATATCAAGTCTAATCTAGAAATATTTCATTTTGTATTCTACCTCTAATATGGTCCATTTGACCGTTTACCGAGTGTGAATTTTATGTTTCGCAACTTCCTTACTGAGTGTAGAATTTCTTTTTTAATGAATATCAGATTTCGTGTAAGTAAGAATAAAAATGTCAGTTGAAAGGACCTCGAGAAAAGGAGCCATTTTCCAGAGGACTCTCTCTCACACACACACTCACCGTGCGACAGACTTCTCGAGTCGTGAAAGAGCACGGTGTAGTCTAGTCGCTTCCATTTGGTAGCGATTTAACGATCTCTTTACCCGTAATGAACTCTCGGCCATTAAAATGGCAGTCTGGTCAGTATCTCCGAGTCGTAAATCCAATCCAAATGATTCTCCCTTCCCAGAAGTCAACCTTGTATTCCATCTCCGCTTTCAGGACCCTCTTGGAAACATCCAGAAAAGAAACGCCCTATCACTGAACCCATCTTTGTGTGCGCGGACGTCGGAATCATTTCTGCCGATCTCTCAACATTCCACGGCCTTCACCTCATAAAGCACTCGGGCTTGAGAGGCGCGATGAAAAGCGTCAACTCCCGGGAAGCGCGAGACCGTTCCGCTGACAGCGATGCGCTCTCGGACGACAGACAACAACGGCCCCGCTTGTGCCGCGCGCTAAAAGGGTTCACTGAAAGGGTGGACTCGAGAGACGGCGTCGCCGACGAGTAGAGAGTCGAGAGCGAATTAAAATAAACAAACATTTGAATTTTTTTTATGTTGATAAGAATTGGATTGGAATGCTTGAGAGGTGAAACGTTACAGTGGTTGTTGCACCAACACCGGACGTTAAAATAGACCAGGTTGATGTAAATAGAAAGGAAACCGGAAATTGGAACATTCTTGATATCAAAATTTTAAAAAAAAGAATCAATCTTAAATCCTAGGGAAGAAGACGATAAATACTAATTATGTCCAACGGATTATGTATTGAATAGAACAATGATGAAAATTATACCATTTGCCAACTGATTTTATCAAAATGTTCAAGTTCCGATTCGACTTGTTAAAATAAATTTATAAGATAAAGAACATCTATGTTGATTCAATGTATTTCGAATATATTTTTTTCCTTGTTTCAATCCTTATAAGAATGGGTATATATGGCATTTAAACATATATATCAAATTCTATTGATATCGCCGTTATCATCATAGATAATAAAAATTTATTTAATAGGCACAATTTAAATGTGTCTCAATTGCAGATTTAAATATCGAAAATTCTGCCATTGAATGCACGATTTAATCATATTTCATGCGAAGAGGTTATATCGATTTTTGAAGCTAGATTGGATATTTGATACAGAATATGATCTTAACCAGGGCCCGACTTAGCCTTGTGGCAAAAACTTCTGTGGGGCCCCCTCTGCTTCACTACTTTAATAATGAAGAAGATTCATTAAAGAAGGAGCAACTTCCCCGTATGCCCCTGCCTTAGTCAGCCTTAACTTTCTTCAAATTGCATAGATGAAATTTGATTCGACCCACTATCGAATGAGTATCAAATCTTTTATACTTCTGAATCTGGTTATCAGATACTTCCATGGTTCATTAGGAATAATTTGACTGTTTATTCTTTTCGTTTTTTTAATTGATGCATATAAAATCGAAGGTTTGATTTTTTTGAATCTTGCACTTCATACCCCTTGATAGAATTGAACGAAATTTGATACACACATTTCTTAGCATTAGAAAACTTAACTCTGCTATTAAAAAAGTTGCTACGTCTCCTAAATGGGGTTAGGGGGACGGGAGAGTAGGATAATTATACGTTTTCCCCTTCAGAATATTTTATTTCACTCACACCAACCTAATTTTTTTTAAAAAAAAAAGCTTTTCAGTAACAAATATCATTTTCGATTGCATATTTCTGTAAGTTTTTATAAATTATTTGATTTATAAATTATTTTATCACTTTTTATAATTTTTTTTTAATTTTTATCTACTTTACTGTACATTTATCTCTCGTTTATATAGAATCAACATTTTCTTATATTTAGAATTCTTTTTTTCCCTTGGATTTTCCCACTTTTACTTTTATTTTGTTGTCCATTTTAATATAGGAATGCAGATATTCACTTTTAAATACTATATTTTAAAATTATCTATTCGCGCTTGCGCTGTTACTAGTAAATAACATTTTCATTTTGCATCGATTATTAAAAGTGTGATTTGTTCTTGCAAAACTAGAATGTCTTTACATGAAGATTAAAAATAAGCACTTGTATTATATGAACATTCTGTTTAAATAAAAAAGAAATATAAAACTCAATGTGTTTAAAGTTATTTACAGTACATCTCACCTTCTCTAGAACGACGTAGTGATGTTTTAAATTTTTTCCCCACTTTTCTTTTTTAAATACAAATAGTTTACAGATGTGATTCTTTCGAAATAACATCAGTCTGGTTTTAATTTCTTTATGATATGTATTTTTTAGGTAACATTTTCTTTAAGTTAATTACTTTTTATAAAGTTGGTAATAGTTAATTTAAATTATTATTTTAAACTTTACGAATGTCCCTAATAAATGTCTCTGAATAGTATCTTGCAAAAATACAATTTTTTCTTTTTTAAATTCTAATTTTGTGTAAAAAAATAAATTTTCCAATTTCTATTATAAAATACATTTTATTAAAATATTTGAATGGTACTGCGACAAATTTAGTTGTATTTAACTGAAAATTTAAATGAGGTGCGAAATAATATATTCAGGAAATATATTTTATAAAAATGTCTTTGATTCTGTTAAGTGGATGCATATTTGTTCTGCTGCTGATAGTTTTCGCCTTCTGCATTGTTCCATCTGAAGACCTACATCTCATTCGGAGACATGCATAAATAAGTTTTTAAACCTGCTTTTTGTCTACCAAGGTTATTAAACTGTGTCAAAGTCGAAGTGAACAATAGTATGAAATGAAATACTAAAACAACATTTTGAAAATGAAAATTTTAAAAATTTATTTCAGTCTATTTGCCGCTGACATATTGGTTTCTTTTCTGACTCTTTTTTTTTTCTCTTTATGATTGGGAAATAGTTTGATTCTTTAATTGACACTGAACCTTAGAATTCTATTAAATAAATAATCTAACTTCTACGAATTCCGCTACGACACTATCTTTTGAATTGTCGTGTAAAGAATTTTTTTTAAACACGACCCTGACGTCTATATCCTGAAAGCGTTTTTATAAAACGAGAAAATAATGTATTGTAGGGGTCGTGTGATGAAATAGCCATCGCTTAACGCTAAAACGTTCCGTTTGTCAAAACTATCCGAAAATGACGCACTTAATGTCGTCATCCCGTTTTTATAATCTGTCTTGTGTCTCATTCGTTCGCGTTTCTTAAGTCTCTTGGGGGGCTCTTGAAGATGAATGCTGGTACTTTTAAAAAGCAATGGAAGGGAGGGGGGGGGTCAAGGCATCGCTTAGAAGTTAAAAAAAAAAGATAAAAATATGAAGTTTTTAGATAAAATTCGTGAATAATGCCTTTTTGGAATAGATTCCATCCGCGGAAGAATAGGAAATAGACAGCGGCACTTCATCGCTTCTAATCGAAGAGGATATTTTTGTAACCTTTGAGGTTATGTTATTACTTCTCATTTATTTGTCTTATCTGCCCTGTCAAATCCAGTGGACGTGTCGCAGCTGTTATTTGTTTATGAGCAGCAAATTAAATAATAATACTTATTATCTTGTTTTGCAAGCAAAAAAAAATAATGTTATCTTTCAGCGGAAGATTTGTTTTTTCATTACTGTAAACTTCATTCTCGATGTTTTTTGCTTGAACCGTTTCAAAAATAAATTTCAGCTTGAGCTTTGAAGTAGAGATAAATAACATCATAAAATGAGCGATTTTTTAAATATATATATACATGGTTTAGTTGCTATATTTATAAAAAAAAAAGATATTCGAGTTTTCTTTAACATTTTTTTGCTTTTTACGGATAGGGTCAATGGGTACAAAATATTAAGCATGAAGTTAACAGTTTCTGTATACGATGTAAATGGCAAATGTGGTAATACGTATATGCATCAGATCGCACATCATCTATGATACAAATATTATGAAATACTTCAAACATTTTTGGTTTAAGCTTATGGAAGCTACTGCGTCTCTGTAACCCCTAATGTGAAGAATTCGTCGTTCTGGACATCCAGACATTTAAACTATTGGAATTATTTGATTTACTCAAAGGCCACCTATATTATAAACGAATTTATTATATTAAAAAATATAGCAATGTATTTTTATTTATTTACTTACTTACTTTTTTATTTTGCTTTTTAGTTTATAACGATTTTATTTTAGTGTGTGTCAGTATAAAAGTTTTTGTAATAAAATGTTACTCTTCAACCGTTTTCTTTTATCCATAAGAATTTTTTTTATCTTTTATAATTGGGCATTTTATTTAATTTTTACATTTTAATATAAAATGAATTTTATGTGAAGAGAAGAGAGAACTGCAGACTGATTTTTCAATAAACTCCAGAAAAGCAAAACGCAGATTTAAGCGCAGTTTTCACTTTTCGATTATTGATTTTTAAGCTAACAGTGGTAAAATAATTATTTTAATTTCTTTAATTTACTATTGTATTTCTTTATTACTTTCAATGTATTAAAAAATATTTCCGAGAAAATATCTTTACTTATAATGAATTCGTATGTATGCGTGTGTGTGTGTTAAAAATGAAACGAAATTTTATTGTGATTTCACGATAACTTTAAAAATGTTTCATCACAAAAATGGATTTTTGCATCATTTTTAAGTTTAAAAAATTATATTTTCAATAACACCTATAATATTCGATTTCTAAATTAAGCTTGTGTTTTTAATGAGGTAAGAAAATATTTTAATCACATTTTCCAACTATTTTTTTCGCCCTTCGAAAACTTTACGTTAGTTTTTATCTGTTTGTTTACAAGAAACGAAATAAATATGATTTTGACAATTATATCGTTTGCTCATTATTTAAAAGCTTACATTTATAATGATTTTCATACAAAAGCTAATTTTGTATAAATTATTATAATGCACACAAATTATTTATATTACAAGGCCTTATTGCTTGCCTTTAGGCCTTCGTCACTTGCAATCTAGTGAATTAGAAGAAATATTTCTATCTTTCAGTCTTCGCTAAATAACTATTTTAAATCCCCAACTACCACAAAAAAAATTGAAAGGAAATCTGCTATGCATATTTCAATGCATCATATCAGAACAACATTTCTTGAACGGCCGAGCACCACGTGCGCGTGCAAGTTAAATTGTATTTTTATTCATTTTAATTGCTTCATCGAATGGGTCACTTTAGTATTGTAAACGACCCAAAAAACGTTACCTCGCATTTATTGTTTAAAAAAATATATCCCATTTCCTATTTATTTCATTTCATACAATCATGTGCTCAAAATGACATTTTTCTAGGTTTTATTCGATGTAACTTATTTTTTTAAACTATAGCTTTTATAAATGCAATGTCAACTCATTATTAAAAGCTGGATTATTTTAGATGCTCGTGCAAATAATAAAATTTAAATTTTTCGCTTGGCGATTTTTGTTGACACTAAAAACCTCATTCCAAAAACAAAATCATGTTCTGATACGATAAAAAAAATTCAGGAAATATGAAACAAATTTCAGTAAATAGTTACTGCATAGATCAGGTTTACTTGCATTTCAAAATCATGTGCGTTAAATTTTAAAATAATTAATAAAGATTGAAGAAATAAATTGCATTGCTAAGAATTCGGTATCTCTGTTAAGATAAAATTTTTCATTTTCCGATGACATTAAATAATTGTAAAATAATTTACTATGAAGGTGCAGCTGAAAAACGGCAAACTTTTTGCTAACTTCTGGTTAAGAAGATTCTGATTATTTTTGTTTGAATTCAGCATTTATTTATTAAGTAGTTTTCAAAAAAAAAAATGTCCGAAAGTAATTTATATATAAAAAAAAAAAAAAAAAAAGGGGGGGGGAGAAAAACTGATCCTTTTAAAATCAAATTTTTTAAATTCCTAGTCGAGGGCGTCTGTTTACCAGACTTCTTAATCAAGTCGGATGAGTATTCGCATGTGTTTTCGTTTCTGTTTGTGCCGTGTTCTTGGAAATGTCATTGAACTCCGCCAGGGATGCAATCTCTTGTTCCTTATTTTTTTGCGTGCAAGTCCGTAGCTGCCGGCAACCACCATTTGGCCAGCCCAGTCAATTGTCTTTGTAACATTCGGTTTTCCAGTTCTTTATGACCATCGTGAACTTCCAAAGAAGCCATTTAACTACTGGTTTCATGTAGTCGTGCACCTAGTTTGGCAGGCATTTTGCGGACCGAAAGAAATCACGCGACGTTGCGATTATTTATTTACTATTCTGTCTTGACTATTACTGTCAGCTGCGCCGCTGTCGGGAATGGTTACTGCTGCAGATTTTGCTTATTCTAGAGATTTTTATAAAGTAATTTTTTTTTCCGTATTTCAGACTACTGCACATAAATATATGTTGCATAAACATGTGGGAGTTTCAATTTATTGTTAAAGATTGATTTCATGTATTTGCGTTTCCACAATTTAAAAAAAAACTATTATTTTGTCAGTCATATTTATTGAAATAAAACAAAATTATAAATCGTAAGCTAAATCTACTCTAGTGCAGTTTTTTTAATACTAATCACGATTTAAAAGCATGGCAATCATTACTTCGCATCTAAGGTCTATTTGGATTCTTTTTAACGCTTTTATCGATGCATAGTAAGTGGTAGATTCACCGATTAAATCGAAGCAATACAATTAATGTATATAACGCAAGGCTGTGGTTTTAGAGTAGATTTTTCAAATACATTATTGATTCTGATTTTGATTAGATAATAGATGAGAACTAGGGTAGAAAATGATTAGATAGAGCATAATCTCAGAGCTTGGTTGTTAAGGCATCACCAAATGTATGTATTTCCGTTTTTTAAATTAATTGTATTTTGAGTATTGATTAAAATCATCTACAAGAAACTGAATCCTTTATTGGAAGGTTCGATGAAAGGATTTTTTTTTATCCGACAAAATGTAAAAATATTTTTATGAGTTTCGATTTAAAAGAAAGAAATAATAATAATAAAGATAAACTGTTTTGTTCTAGGGTATTCGGTCCAATAATAGATTATTTTATTGGTTTTATTTTCAAGATGTTTCTGTGAGATATGAAAAATAAATTTGATACCTTTAATAATTGTCAACCAACGATATTTCAACATGCTGTTCTGTATGTTGAAATTTCTTCTCTTCTTATCAACATTAATCCGAGAATAGCTTCAACTCAAATTGATATTAAGAAACATTTCCGTTTTTTTTTGTATTAAAAAAATCGGTATTGTTTGCGTTTTTCGTAATTTATCATAATGGCTTTTCCTGAGAGATAATAATTAGCTTAGATTGAACCATTTAACCTCTTCGTTTCGATGCAAGCATTTTTCCGAA
Organism: Argiope argentata; assembly: GCA_026289955.1. Taxonomy (NCBI): domain Eukaryota; kingdom Metazoa; phylum Arthropoda; class Arachnida; order Araneae; family Araneidae; genus Argiope; species Argiope argentata. The sequence goes on along the minus strand of JAOUZG010025094.1, from coordinate 581,398 downwards.
TTTTAAAAGTTTAAAACGCTTTATAAATGTTTGAATTTTTATTTTTGTTTGTTCTCATTCGTCAAAAAAAGAAATGACCACTGAAAAGAACTTTTCGCAGACAGCAGAGGACGGCGAAAGGGTTAAAATTTTATTGTGAATAAACTCTGATGAATTTTTGTTCCATTTAATTGCCTTTATTTATACGAAGTAGAATGCATGTGGGCTGTTTCCTGTATCTTCATATTAAGATTGAAATAGATTTTTTGAACAATTCCTATTGACCATTAAATGGAAATATATATGATTTCTCCAATTAAATCGAATAATTTTTTTAAATGGCTAAAAATTGCTAAAATGATTTATTTGTACCATATTGCTCTTTTGGTGGAACAATCCGCACAGTGGAAGCAAGAGGACCCACGTGTTCGAGAACATATCTTTAATGCTCACATTTCATACAAAAAGACAAGACGCGCGCGCATTCACAGAGCATCATCTCATTATAATAGCAATCGTAGTGCACTATGGGGTGAGTACTTAATCAGCCATCGCCACCCATTATCCAAAAGAGGAGATAGAATAATGCAACAGCTACATTTTTTATTAAAATTGAATTTTTTACGAATTAATCCATGATTGGAAATGGTAATACGATTGGTCACATGGTTTAATAGACTCTTCTCCTAGTTTTGCATGTAATATTACCAGTTTTGCGTGTCTTACCTTGTTGTATTTAAAAACCGATTTTTTTAAATTTGATTATTTGTCTTATACCCCTCACTTTTTTCTTAACGACTCATCTCTGAATTGATGGCGTGTTTAATCATTTTTTATAAACCAAAATTACCTTTATTACGGGAGGGGGCTATGATATCTTTTCGAAACGCTTGTTCCTTATTCCCTGCTGCGAAAGGATCTTCCACGCCCTGCATTCATTGTCAAGAAATGCAAGTTCTGTCAGTGGTTTGCTCTTATTATTGTTTAGAAAATCCCTACTGCAGTTACTTCTCTTCTGTCACGTCATATCATTGTATTTCTGACTAGTTTCCCTGTGCAGGGAAAACCTAGAATACTTGGAAATGAGGAAAAGTCTCGGGAAATCGAGTTCCTTTATTATTTAATGCTTTGTTCATTTCTAAGACTCTGATAAGTCTTTCAGAATGCTATCCTGTTTAAAATGTACAACAATATTTTGAAACTTTTAAATTAGGTCTCATTACCGTGTATCTGGCAAGATAATGCAGTTCATCATATATTTATTTCGTTAAGAAGACATATCTTAATTTTTCTATTTCAATTTTTTTCTTGAGCCGTAAGATTGCTTTGTGTGTATGTTTGTAAACTCTATGTATTGCCATGAAAAAGGCTTTTTTTTTTCATAATTTTTAAATGCTTACTTTAAAAATCAACAAAGCTATATCAACTCGTATTATGCTTCTACTTTAATTATGCCGTTTTTGCCGATATTTGGAATGTGCATTTTAGAATCAGTGTTCTTGGTGTTAGATATTTTTCTTATAGCAAAAATATTTACTACTGCACTCCGTCTTCTCTGGTTTTCTTGCAATCTACTTACAATATATAATTGCTTGTGTTTGTCTATTTGGGAATTGTAAGTTTTGTTTTCTGTTTGATTTTTAAATTAAAAAAAATATATATGAATTGCTCTATAGTACTTGTTATTTGTTGGAGTACCAAATTATGTAATTATTATTTTATATTCCTGTCAGTTCAAACATATTGAAAATTTAGTCCGCTATGGTTTACTTTTTGTTCCTCGGTGTATAATTCCATTTTCTATATATATATATATATATATATATATAATTTTGAATTTCAAACATGTTTAAATTTTTAGCATTTCACCTTTTTTTTAAAAAAAAATTTCTATGTATAACATTTTATTACAATTGAATCCCGTTTTCTCCTGAAATACATCATCGCCCCCCCTTTTTTTTACGATGCGGAAATTTGAAAAGGGAGAGGTGTGCCCCCTCAGGTATCGTCCTTGTCTACTGACTGCAGTTTTTGCTACGAGGTCCGTCCTAAAAGAGCTATAGTGTTGTTTTAAACTTGACGTTAATGTAACTAAACCAAACCAAACTGTGAGCATCGCCTTTTTATAAAAGTAATATTCGTTCAAGCCCTTAAAATACATAATATATCTTTATTAAAGTTTCATATGATTTTCTCTGGAAAAATTAGCGGGTTTATTTACTTATTTAAGAATTATTTATTATAATAAGTGGTTGTAAAAAATGTTAAAAAGAATCTCGTGTATTGTAAATATGAACTGAAATCCAATGTTTCCAGTACATATTCTCTCTAAACTTTTCGAAAAATTTCAGAATTATGTAGATTTGAGATCAAAATATAGATTAACCTTTTGCGCTATTAAAAAATTAGGCACTAAAATATTTTATATGCTTAAATGTATATCATTTCTTCAAGATCAATTTTCTTTTTCTCTTTACTCTTTTAATGGATAACATTCGTAATTGGTTGGCAATGATCACTTTTTTAAATGGATATTCTCGAAAAATGTCCATATACATTTTTATTATTATTATGGATTTGGAAAAATAATGAATCTTTTATCTTTCGGCTTTTTCTCGATAACCCTTTAAAGATAGTAAAAATCAGTTCCGTATTTATCTTATCTCTCACTTCCGAGAGTCCCCTCAGTTATACTTAGAATCTTATCTCTTTCGAACGTTGACAAGTAATTAGGGGTGAGGAGATAGAGGATGTACCCCTGCTACATCCCTTCCTATAATTTGCATACATGCAAGAGTGCAAAGGGTTATCGACGTTTAGTCATGGAGACTGGATTCATTCATTATCTTTCAATGAGAACTTTCGAACGTTTCACGCGTTCTACATACGTTAGCTCTCTTGAAATTTGACCTGATATTTTTTTGTTTCGAAATTTATTTATAGAAAAAAATTTGCTGTTATTTTTCTCTCGATAATTTTGCTACAATTTTTCCTGCTGTTATTTAAATAGAGAACAATGAAGCTTTGTTGATAAGTTCCAAATCTTGCTTTGATATTTTAAAAAAATTAATAGATATATTTATTTCTATTTTTTTTTTATTCAACCAAAAATTAAATGAACTTCAGTTCTAAATATAAACTGAGCCATAGTCTAGAGATAAATTGCGCGGAACTATTGGAAATTTTCATTTTTTGAAGTCAGAACAAGTTTTTTGTTTCACTATAATATTATACAAACTAAATATCCATGAATATTTTGATCAGAAAAAGAGGTCATGCATATTTTCCTCGAATATTTTGATCCGAAATCCACTGATGAAAAGACTTTTTTAAATATGAAGAGATTTTTTCCATAATGAAAAGAATTAAAGTATTAATTTATTACTTTAATTGTTTAATTAATTTAAATGAAAAGAATTTTTCTATATTTTCGATATCAATCGGTATTCTAACAATCAGCATAAGAAATTCGTGACTTTAAATGAAAACAAAATTTCTTATTAATGGACAAAATTAAACTTTCATATACTGAACTTCTTCAATACTAATTTTCTTAATTGCATAGTTTTAATGTATTTACATTTTATGGATGTCTGCAACTAAAAATCAAAGTTGTATTTAAAAAAACAAATTATTGTTAGAAATATTCTGTTAATAGATCTGTAAAATTTCGGGGGGGGGGATGGAGCAGCGGTATAATTTTATTGTTTTTGTCTATTTAAACGTCTCTTTTGTTGTCTATTCAAACTACGACAAATCTGTTGGTGGTTTGCGGTGATTTCCCTTCAAATAGAAATTTTATGCTTAAAATAGAGTAAATCAATGTTTCTGTGAGCAGAGTTTGTCCGAGAAAAGCCACAGAGTATTAGTGAGCAAGGAGTACTTCCGAGATAGAAATGAAGTCATTTTATTATTATTATTTGTCAGAAAGATTTCCTGCTCCTCCATCAGATCGCTTTTAATATTCGTTCTTGCGAAGGCTTTGTGGATACAATTAAAAAGGTTCAATACTTAATATGCCTGAAATATTGAATAAATTCGATAGTTTTAATAAGATCACATAAATCGAAACTTAAAGGAAGGGAAACATGTTTGCATATACATGCTGGAACATAATACAGTTTTTTTTTTGCTTATTGTTTTAAATACCAGATATGTAGACACTGTTTTCTTGAAAAGCGATACATTTTTAACTTCCATACCTCTCTGCTTGGAATACAGGTATACAATTGGATGCCAATAGACAAGGCAGATAAGTATAGGAGTTAAAAATGCATGCATTGTCTTTCTATATTTGGTATGGAATTTTTATCTCATTATAAGTATGAAATTAATCTATACTATTGTTATATATATGAAAGTTTGGAAGGATGTATGATGTTAGTCAATCGCACCAGAACGAAATTGGATGAAATTTAGCACAGAGACAGATAATAGTCTAGAATCTACCATTGGCTACTATTTATTCCAGTTAATTGATTTGTTTGCTTTTTATTAGTTACTAACTAACTTTCTCGTGTTGTTGTTGTGTTGTGTCAAATGGCACTTGTCATGGACAAGCCCGCTGATGAACCCAGCAGCAGATTAAGCCGAATGAAGCGTCAACTTTCTCGTTATTTCCCCTATGAGTAAGACTTAAATTTGGTTTTTTCCCCCACGCTAATTAGATTAGGCTTAACATGTTATTTTGTCATGACCAATTATGTCAAACGATTCTGCTTATTTTCTTAGTGTTTGATGCATTTGAAATTAAGCATTCTAAATTAATTGATTTTCCGGATTCATTTTGAATTACTTTTGAATTAAAATAAAACAGAATAAAAGAAATTAAAAATATCTGAACTGTATTGCGTTACTCCAACAATCGTTGAAAATTCAAACCTACGCAGTGTGTTGTAATTGTTGAGAACTGTATTTTCATTTTAATTAAAAGTTTTAAGAATTATATATGTAATACTGTTGTAGCTGTCTCAATCTCGATCGATAAATAATATAGATTTGACTTCATTTGAAAAAAATACGGACTTGATTTCCTGTTTTGCTTTATTTCAGGTAAGCATTGTAAATAAATTGGTTTTAGATTAGTTGTGTGCGTACTTACGAAGTCGCGGGTGAAAGCTAGTATAAGATAAATCTAAAAGATGTCAGTGTAATAAAGCTTTTAAATACCGTTTTAAATAATAATATCATTGACCTGTTGGAGAAATACAAGGTCACCCTTTGCCATCTTCTTGTTTTGTGCACGAAACCGCTTTGATTGCTTTTTTCAATTTTAATTTCTATTATACTCATGCAGATTGCAAGAAATAATCTTGGTAAGAAATTCAGTAGAATAAACATTTAAAGAATTTAAAAATCTTATGCCACTTTTTTGTTACAAGAATGAAAAATACTATGTTTAATTAACATTTTTTTATCTACTCTCATTCTTCCATACCTCATTATACTCGAATAGTTTGTTGTTTGCGGTAAAATTAATTAGAATGCAAAAAAGCTGAGTAGACTTCCTTTTAGACACTGTTTTTAATTTCTTTTTATCGTAGTAATGAAGCATCTTTTTTCGCTTTTCTAAATATGCATGATGTAATTATGCATGAAAAAAAGGATATCTAAATCTAATTACTAACGAGTTTTAAAATGGACTCAAAATCACCAGAGCCAAAATTAAATTCCGCAAAAGTTCTTTTAATTTTTTTGTTAAGAATTTTTCTCTCCAGTGTTCTTTCGTTGAGTCAAAAGTTTTTGCCGTTGTTAAATAACATGTAAAAACTATTAGCTAGATAATTGGATGAAAACGGAGATTTGATGAAGTTCCAAAATAATGCACCGTACCTATAGAAAAAAAAAGTGTTTAAAAGAAAGAAGCAAATGTAAAATACCCAGTACTTTGAACTGGCCATTATGAAGAAAAGAAAATCCAGTTAACCTTATTATAAAATTTGCAGCTACTCTGCTGATAAAAAAACCGGAATTTGGTAATTTTTGGCTTGTTTAAAATATTTCATATTTATATATGTATAAAAAAAATTGCATTGACCTACCAGTTATGTTAGTCAGAAAAAGATTTCAGTTCCAAATAATGTACCATTTCTTATTTTCATTCTTGAAATTCAGCATTTTTAATTTCTAATATATGTAGTGCTCAAAATAAAAGTGTTATAATTGCCAAAAAAAAAAAAATCTAATTGAAGATGTGTACAAATATTTACCAAGCATTTATAGTGGACCTTTCTGAATTTAAAAAATACATTTATGGAATTATGCCTAGTTGTAAACACGATAACTAAAAAGCAGATTTTTTAAATTTAGTATGTGATCTTTTCACTAATAATTATAAAAAAAATTAACTATTTTTTTTAAAAGTGAGGGACTAACTTTTCGAGTAGAAGTAAACTCAATAAATATA
>JAOUZG010025094.1:541007-565013 GCA_026289955.1 Argiope argentata | reverse complement strand
GAGAATGCATGATAAATGCAAAATCATTTTCCCTCGTTTCTCTTCACTGTTTACAAAGTTGTTATTACATAGTTTACTCATTTGTTCTACTTGGTTAACAGAATCTTTCATAATATGCAAAAAAAGAAAAGAAAAAATAAGAAAGTACTTCTTTCAACACTCAATTATGTTGAATACATTTATGTTTTTTTTATTTATATTTAATAAATGGGCTAAATTATGCACATTAGTATACTTCTTTATTAATATGTATTAATAATCTATTACTGTTTTTTTATTTTGCTTTGAGCTATTTATTTTTAGAAATTACTCAGACTATTATTATTATTGCGAACATAGTACATCAAAAGCAAATCTTTAAGGAACAAGTAAGATTGTAGAACTCTAAAATTATGTTAAATATAATTGGAAACTTAGTATATATTAAATATTGAAAATGCATTCAAATTGTTTCTTTTTGGATTTTTTAAAATTGAACTTAAATCTTATTAATAATTTGCTTTATTCCAATATGTTTTGCTGGGAAACTTTTCTTGTTGGGCCTGCTATTTTTATTTCTAGACAAATTTTTGATTATTTTACACATCACTGGCTTTTAAAATTAAATATGCATTTGTTCTAAGTATAATAAGAAATAATTCAATTAAATTTGTTATTATTATTACTAAGCAGTTAAGAGACTTTGTATCTAGTTTGAACTATAAATAATTTAATATATTTATGTTGTTAACGGTATTCTTCTTCTAAATTTCATGCAATAATTTCATTTTAAAAAAACTTTTAAATATTAATTTCTGTTCTCAAATATGATAAAAATGTATTAATAATAATGTGCTTTGTTTCTAACAAAATTTTATCAATTTTTAAACTGTCATTATCCTTAAAAAAATATGTGAAATCAAAGATTGTTTTATATTTATATGAAAGTTATTCTGTGATAAAAACTAAAGTTGTAAAGTGTAAATAACTTGTATAAAATTTGTGAAAAACTTAATATTGAGCAATAATAACCAATGTATAATAAAGACGGCTTAATTTTAATGAATCATTGTTATTTATTTTTATCTAATAAAGCAAAAATATTTTTCTGAATTATTTAGGACATCATAATATTAAAATTCTTTTGTGATAAAGTAAATAAAATTATGTTGAAATAGCTTATTCAATCTTTTGGCCAATAATATATTTTTTCCTATAAGTCACATTTTTTTTATATTCATAAAAGTATTTTTATTTTTTTGAAAAATGAATAATGCTTGCTCTCAGTTGTATTTTTGCTATAATAAACTCATCTTTGTAGAACACTGATTAAAATTCGTCAATATTTTAGGTAATTCATTACATTGGCCACAAACTGGGCAAACCTGATTGGCTAGATGCTGATAAATGTTCAGCCTTTGTTGTGTTGGTCATTGGTCAACCCATTCCACATCCAGCTCATATTGATTTGCCTTTAGACAAAGACATCTTCATTAGCAGGCATAGTCCAGACATGAAGTTTACATATGTTGATGAAAAGTAAGTACATTTTTATTTATGACTAATACAGCTTAATTCTAAAACTTATGATATTTCATTCATAGATCTATTTTAATATAATATGATTTCCAATACCTTATTTTGTTTCAAAGCATCTTTCTCTCTCAATCCAAAATAAAAATGTGTATAAATGGTTAAAAGTGGTTAAATATAAATAATGATGTATATAAAATATTTAATTTTATTTTCTTACTAAACTAAAATGTCATAAAAACATTTGCTGTTAAAATTATTCACTTCCTGACTCTCCCCTCTTCTAAGTGATGTAAATAAATTTTCCAAAAGGATATTTATGTGGAGAATTTAAGTATCACCATGAAAACATGTTTTAGTTGTTTAACTTACAATTGCTAGAATTGTATGAAAATGGAAAAATGGTAGAAATTTAATTATTCATATTATTAAATTGATATTACTTATACTGATAACATTATAATAAATATTTTTCTCTTTTAGAGTAACTGATTTTCTGGGATACAAAAGTTCTGAGCTTATGGGAAAATCAGTATACTCCTTTTATCATGCCCTAGATATAAAATCCTTGCTTTCATCATTCAAGACATGTAAGTACTATTGAAATTTTCAACTCAATTACTTTCATATGTTATAATATTTTGTATAAAATTCCCTTTATTTTTTATCATTCATTGGAATCTGATTTAAATAATCAGAAAGGATTCTTAGAATTTTTAGAATAAGATATTTAATTAAAAATGTCAACTTTTGTGTGTGTGTATTTATGTGAATCTTTAGCATTTACAACATGATTACAATTTCAAATTTTTGAATTTCTGTGTAAGGCATCATCTAGGTAGGGTTTATTTGCATATTTATAAATGAAGACATTCTATGATAACACGGCCAGTTAAGCTAATTTGATATTTTAAATAAAATGAAATTGAAATTTTCTTTTTTTAAAATTTTGCAAGAAATATTAAGTTTTCAGGATAACAGACTTTCGAATAAAGAAGACTAAAAAATGAGAAACTGTGAAGTAATTTATTTAGTATTTAATTCTCTAAATGGATTCAATTTCTCTCCAAGCTAATTAGTATAATTATCATGTGTTGCTCCTTTTTGATAAAAACAAACAAACATTAGGTTTATTCCTGATGGATTTAAAACATTTATGGTTTATGTTATTGACTATTTTACAATCAAGCTCATTAGAAAAATAATATAAAAATAATTATATGGCATGTTATGCGCATTGTTTTCATATCTGGCTCTGCATTATCAAACAAAAAATGTAATTGAAACAGATATGTAAATACTCTTGGTTCCAAATTGTTTTGCTAGTGTTATTTGCACAGTTAATATGTTTAAAAACTACAAAATCTAAATATACAATTTTAAATATATATATATATATATATATATATATATATATATATATAATATGAAAATCATGGGCCATCTAACTCAAATTATATCATCTCTAGAATCTTTAAAAATGAATTATTAGATTATATTAAAATATTCTTGTATTTAAATTTATATAAAATTTTGATTTTACAATTCTTTCATCGGTGTATTTATTGATTATAAAAAACAACTCCTTTACTTGGTTTAAAGTAATTTTTTAATTGAAGTATTTCCAATTTATCCATTTTGGAAGTATGAATCTTAAAGCAAGTAAATAAATTTCACTCAAAGAATTATTTGTTTTTTTATGAAAAGGCACCAGTCATTTGTTTATCAGATTTTGTATTCAGGTTTGTCTGTTTATCAAAATTTTATCTTTTTTTAAAATTTGTGCCAATCCCCCCCCCCTTTTCTGGGAAAGGGGTGGTGAGATGGAATCATTGTCAAGCTACTTATTTTGTCATTTAATTTTGAAATTCAGCATTTTGTCTTACAAGAATGTTGCCGTTCCACGATTGTTTCCTAATATTTGCACTTATGATTTTTTCACCAGCTTAAATCATGTTTTCCTTTAACAACATATGCACTATAACATTATTTCAAATTTCAATACAATTAGCTATTGCTCTATAGTTAATATGGATAGTTTGTATAGATTTTAAATCAACTAAGAATAGAAATAAATAAGTTTCATTCCTTAAAAACTTATTTAAAAAACTTTCTGCTTCTTTAAAAGATAGTAATATGAATGTCTTCTGATATTTTGTGGAAAAAATTCTGATTTGAAAATCTTTATTTTGAGAAGTATTCTTTAACTTATTCCAATTTTACTCTTATATTTCAAGTGAAATCTATAACATAAAATAATGCTGCAATTTGGATTTCAGTTTAAAAAGTTTTAAAATTTTATTTTACAGATTTTTATTTTGCACTTTTTTTTTGTAAACGGCTCAGAAAATTTTTTAGCTATAAATTATAAATACATTCTTAACATTTTTGAAAATTTCCTAAGTATTCAGATAATGAAAGATATTTCTGTCAAAATATATACTATAAAAATTGTGCATTTTACCTGCTTGTAAAAATATTTTTTATTAAAGAAAATGAGTATTTTGCTTTCCAGTAAAATATATTAATATGTATTTAAAAATAGACATAATTTTCTTATGATCATTTCCATTTCTTACAACGTATAGTTGCATTTACTGGATGTAGATGGCGCTAGTTAAAGTGTAACATGTTTTAGTTCTTTTGTTAATAGATGGCAGCACAATCCTTGATTTTTGAGTAATGAGCTTATTTATTTTTTCTTCTATTCTTATCGTTAGCTATGCATTTGTAGTTTTAATAATTTTGTCAGTGACATGTTTAATCGTTAATTTTTTTAAATAAAATTTCTATTGTTTACAATAACGTATATGTTTTCAATTGTAGACGGTTGGAATATTTCGTACGATGTAGAGTGTTGTATTTCACTTTATCCGGTATTTCTTCAAAAAATCATCATGGAAAGCTGTGAAATATTTTTAAAATTTTATATCTAATAGTATTCTATAAATTTACTTGCTTAGAATATGCGTACATATTTCTATTAAAAAAATAAAATTTTAACTGCTGAGAAACTTTATTGATTACAATACTTTATGTGAAATGTAAAATATTGATTTTGAATTTTCCGCTATATATATATATATTTCATTTTGTCAGCATTAAGAAATCTTAAAGCATACATTATTATTGAAATCGCTGAAAGGGAAAAATAGTTTCTTAAATTGCCAAATATCTGCCACTTTTTTTTAAAGTTGTGTTGAAACAAATATAAAAGAGCATACTTCCTTTATCTGAAAGGTAAAAATAGCATAAAAATTATCGACAACATGCGACACTATCTTCTGTTTTAAAGCTGTTGACATGATTCATTTTAGGCTGCTACGAGAAGAAGCATCTTTTAGTTGCTTAGTGTTTTTTTGTAGTTTGTTGGAGATTTTATGCAATTATTTTTATTAAAAAATAATGCATTAAATTTCTAATCTCTAATGTACGAAAAAAATTATATATTATTTCTTTAATTTTTATGCCTAATATATCAATGTACTTGTTGTAGAAAAATTTTTAATTCTGAAAAAAAAAAATGGAAATGAAAGAGATGCAGAATTTTTCAGTTATTTATTTCCCATTTCATTAATTTAGCATGATGGGAAAAAATACTTGAATGCTAAAAAAATAATGAAATTTTTATTTTTTATAAGAAAACAATTAAGTAGTTTTCAAATTTTTAAACCTAAGCTTTAGAGATACTTGTTGAAAAAATTTATATCGCTAAAAAAAAAAAATGCCGGAAGTGAAAGTGCCACATCATTTTTCAGGGTTATTTGTTTCCCTTCTCATCACTTTAGCATGATGAAAAGATATTTCATTGCTTTTTTACTTGGAGTAAATCCAGAGAGTGTTCTAAATAAGCTGTAAAATTGACAAATATCATAAGTTGCAAGATGGAAGAAAGAAAGAAGGGGGGGGGACGAATATTGCATTAAAAATTATTTTTAAAAAACATGAAAGGATCAGTGGAGAAAAAGACTCATAGTTGTGAAATTTGTATCGTGTATATGAATTGAAAAACTAATTTGATGTTTTTTTAAAAATGCTTTTATTTCTTGTAAGCCAAACTTAATTCATTTATCTTTATTTCCGAAAGAAGATGCATAAATTAAAATATATCAAGAGTTTGTCGCCCCATCAAACTTAGGAATCTTTTAGGATTGCAAAAATGTCTTATATGCTATTCAGATTGGGAGAGAAATATATATTTCCAAAATTGCCTGTACTTTTGAACGAATTTAAAATATAATCGTCAATTTTACACGAATGATAATCTAATTTTTTTAAAAAAAACTTTCTCTCAGTTCATTTTGTTCCTTTCAGGAAATTTCGAGTTACTCTAACTAAAGCCAAGAAAAACGAAGTCCAAGTAACGTGAAGTTTATAAAACAATTTACTTCAAAATGTGAAAACGCTTGGATAGGAAGAATTTTAAAATCTCAGTTCTAACTTTTCTGTACGGGAAAAAAATTGTTTTACTAGTTTCGTAAGAAAACAAGAGCAACAGTGGGATGGAAGAAAATTCTTCTCGCTGTTTCTCCTTCTCCCATTTTCCGTGGAGTTAGATTCGAGTCTCTAGTGGAGACTATAAAATTCTTCTCCGGAGATAAGGGGAAAGAAATGCGTTTATTTTCCCTTCCGCTAAATAAAAGCGGACCGAGAACCGGAAGAATGTATCGCTTAATGAAATCGCCTTTTTATGGGGCTGCCTGCAGGGGCCGCCTACGCGATAACTGTAGCCCACATTTTTCAGTGCGACCCTTTTTCGAATGCTTTCTGCATGCGAATTCAGATGCGAGCTGCTTTATGGGGGGCAGACAAATTAGATTTTCTCTACATCGAACTTTTTCTAGGTTAAAAGCTTGAAATTGTAAGGAATAGATGTTTTCAGCTTTGAATCTTAATTATGTATCCAAATTCCTCGAGTTGTGAAAGGAAAAGGGGTCAAGTTATATACAATTACAAATAATAATAAAGCGAGGAAAGTGATTCGTATTTAAAAAGAGTATTGCATTATTATAATAATATGACATAATCTAAATTCCACAAACCAGATTTCATCCGTCTAGCTCAAAACGGTTTGGTTTATTGTGTTTACAGATACACAGACGTAACTCCGAAACCGCAATTTTCTGTTTCAGGAAGATCTGAAACATAAAAATTAATCACGAATTTGATTTTTTTATTATTATTGTAATATCTTCTTTTTTTTTCATACTTCGTTTACCAGAAAGAAATTTGACCTAAAATATTTTTGGATTTTTTTTTTTTCGTTTTTAGATTTATATTTATAAAAACTCATATAAGACTCATTTAATTTTTTCAATCGTTTATAGAAATTTTAATCGTTTTTTAAAATATCTTTAAACAAAATGCTTATACCGACTTTTCCATTGAAACTGGTCTCTACTTCTTGATACAACAAAGTACTTTGAATCAGCAGGTTCTGCATTAGCTTTAGATATTTTTATTCACTCTTTCCGTCACCAGTCAACTAGCGCGCCAAAACGTGCATCTGCTCAGATGCATCAGGCTTCGACAGCGCGTGTAATGTCACAACAACCTGATACAATGGAACTGTTTTTTACTTTTGCTGCATACATGCGCCCTTCACAGATCATTGTTATGCTCATCCATCATTTGCATGAAAACTTCGGAGAACAAACCCTCCTTTGAACCTCTGCTGTGTAATATTTTCATTGTACGTATGTGCTTAAAATCGTTTATACGAGATTAGCGATAACTCCGCCATTTAACCTCGAGTGGCATAACGAATTTTCAAGTGTTTTAATGTCTTTTACACCTCAGTTAACTGCATTATTTTTTCTGTAATTCGAAAATTGCATTACGCAGGTTTCTGTCATTTTTCAAAACCAACTTATGGGTATTACTTTCCAATATACGAAGTATAAGATATTATAATTGCCAAATTCGAACACCGTATCTTATCAAATTTACGTATTTTAAATCTCTTCGGGCTCGAAAAACACATGTGTTAAAAAATGTCTGTTTGTGACAAAGGTAATTCAAAAATGCTTTGAGCTATATAAATAAAATTTGATATATGATTTTGGCATCAAATTCAAAGATTCCTATCAAATTTGGAACATGTTTGTTTTGTTATATGAATATAATATTACACGATAATCACAAAATGACGAGCGTTAAATGGATACCAATTAGCACCATAATTGACATATATATTATATTAAAAACTCTTATCAAATTTCGAGCCAATTATCTTCATTAAGAGAGGTGCTCTTTAAGCGATGCTTGATTATATTTTTTGTTTATCTATCGCAGCCAAAAATTAACATTTGTACAAAATACAAATTTGTACAATACTATTGAATTCAGTTGACAACTGAATTTTCGGTTTGACAACTGAGTGAGTTTAATAAAACATATAGAAACTTGTGTTAATGTTATCCGAATTTTATTATTCATATTTATTTTACTAAATTATATCTTTGACAACTAAGAAAATGAAGTTTTAAAATGGACTTGCTTGCTGTCCCGTATTGACCTTTCGGTTCTAGGCAGTTGTTTAGTCTATCTGATTGGAAATCAGTATCTGTCAGGAAGAAAGTGAGAAGATTGTGTGGAGATTACCTTATCTTTTTAACGGAACTCCTTGTGGTCCCTAGCTCAGCTTGGTTGTCTTAGACTGTTGCCTTCTGCCTATTTAAAATACGAGGGCTGCAAGCGAATATTTGAGAACATTTCGTGAAAATTCCGGCGTATTATTTTTTTCATAGACCATGCCTGTATCACCTTTTCAGTCTTGTGACGGTGTCTAATTTACCTCATTTGAATTTGACCACTGTTAAGGAGTATGCGAGCACATTTTGCAATGATTGTCAAAAATTAGTGTTTTCATGGACCTGCCTATATCATCCTCTCAACCTTGTAATCCTAGACAATTGCCTATTCTACCTAACTTGAATGTGGCCATTGTTAGGGAGTATGCGAGAAATCTTTATGGAGACTCCCATAGATTAATTTTTGTAGACACCTGCCTGTATCGCCTTTTCAACCTTGTGGCCGTAGACAAATTGTCTAGTCTGCCCAGTTGGAAGTCAGCTACAGTTAAGGGATATGTGAGAACTTTTTTTTGTGAGACCCTCACAGATTTGCGTTTTTATAAACTTCCCTGTATCACTCTCTCAGTCTTGTGATTCTAGACAAATTGCTTAGTCTATCTAACTAGAAAGCGGGCTTTGTTAGAGAGTATGTGAGAAAACTTTGTGTTGACTCCCTTTGATTAATTTTTAATGGAAGTGTTTGTGTTCCTTATCTCATCCTCACAATTCTAGACAGTTGCCTTCTGCCTAATTTGGCATCAACTTCTGTTAGGGAGTATATGAGAAAATTTTTGGAGACTGTCACAGATTAGCCTTTTCATGGAGTACCTGTATCACCTTTCCACTCTTGCAGCCCTAACCAATTGCCTAATTTAAATTTGGCCACTCTTAAGGAGTATGTGAAATAATTTTGTAAAGACTCTCTAAGATTAGCCTTTTCATAGACCGGCCTGTATTGCCTTCTTGGCCTTGTGACTGCTATACAAATTGCCTAGTTTACTGCCTGGAAATTGAACACTGTTTGGGAGTATAAGAAATTTATTTTGGAGAATTCGCTGATTAACTTGTTAATGGACATGCTTGTGTCGTTCCTCTCAGCCGTGTGGTCCTAGATCTAATCTACCTGATTGAAAATCAGTCACTTTTAGTGAGGGACTGAGAATTTTTTGGAAATTCCCTCTGATGAACTTTTTTATGAACCTGCATGTATCCCTCTCTCTCCGTTTTGGTCCTAAGCAGTTGTCTCTTCTACCTGATTGGAAATAGGCCACTGTTAAAAGGGTGTATAAGAATTTTTTAAAAGAAATTCTCTCCGATTAACTTTTTCTTGAACTTTCCTGTATCGCTATGTCAAAAGTTGCCCACTAAACAGTTGCCTAAGCTGCTTAATTGGAAATCATCGTCCATTTGGAGTAACGAGTAAATTTTGTGAAGACCTTCACAGATTAACTTTTTCATGGGCCTGCCTGCATCGCCCTCTCAGACTTTATCCTTACACAAATCGTCCCGTCTACTTAGTTAGAAATAGGCCACTGTTGGGTGTAAAAAATAAATTTTGTGGGGACCCACCACCACCACAGATTAACTTTTTTATGGTTCTGCCTTACAGCCTTGGACAAATTGCCTCATCTGCCTAATTGGAAATCAGCGGCTGTTAAGGAGTAAGTGAGAGAATTTTATAGAAACACCCAACGCTTACTTTAAAATTCAGTATGCAACTTCAGATTAGTTGTCTTATATCAACTGTGCAGCAGTGTTTTTTTTTTCGGTCGAGTTGAATCACTCCCACCATGTGGCGAGGTTATTGACTCGATGACTCTCTGAAACACTTCGACCCAGATTCATTTCTCTTTCTTTTCAGCCCTATCAGCGCGAAATGAAGAGGCCTTGATCTCTCCATCTTCGGGGAGAAAGTTATCTCTACAAAAAAGAGCGATAATTTCGGCTCATCTCGATTGCCCTTTGGAGCTGTTTACACTCGCATTAACTGCGATTACTGCTTCAGCGAAGGGTTCAAAAACGCATTTGATAAATCATTCCTGAGATGTAGAAGAGAAAAAAATATATATCAGTATTTGTTTCTATCTTTCTTCTTTCTAGATTTTGTTTCAGCTTCAGATATATATTTTTTTGAATGATAAAGCATCCCATAAATGGGATGCTTTATAAGCTTCAGTTAACAGAGTTCGGTGTTAAGATATCGTTTATGTTTAAATTTAGTTTTTATTGCTTGTGTGTCTAGAGGAATGAGTTATTAATATGTTAAATTATCTGTTTATCTTTTATAATCTTACTACCTTTACATGCAGTCATTATTTGAATTGATTTTGTTACTTAAAGGGCGGAGTTTTAATCTAAAATTTTTAGGAAATCAGTGGTCTTTTCTGATGATGATGATCTCGTGTTACACTGGAAAGAGAGGTCAAGGGGTGCAGGGCAAGGTATGGACCCCTGACCATCCGAGGGCAGAAGTCTAACTTCTAACTCATATGAGGATGACACACGCACATTCGCTTGCACAGCTCCTTTTTACGGGGGGGGGCACATTGATACAACTCACAGATAGTGAAGAACCCGGAAGAACAACCATGCCCTAACCAGGACTCGAACCTGGGTCGCCCAGATCAGCAGGAAGACACGCTTCCTCTGTTCTCTGACCCCGGCAGCATTCTTTTGTAATCATTTAAATTAAAATAGAATATAACTGACATGAAGACACAAATTGCTAATTAACTACCAGTCGGCAATGCTATTTGTATCCAGTTAAAATAATGAATACGATTACAAATTCAATATTGGAAGCTGAGCCTAAGTGCGTATAAATCTACCTTCAAAATGATGTTGCATTGCACATTAGATTACACCATGGAGCGTTAATTAATTTTATAAATGAAAATTTTTTAAAAAAATTTGTTGAAAAGCAATTATATTTCAAAATATTCCCACTAAAATTCGAATAACTAGTAGCCACCTTGGGTACTTCAGCAGAGCATCTTATTTCTGACTGGTTGGTCCATGGTTCGAATCTCAGCCACGAAGTTTTACCCAGACTAGCATTCTTTTATTTAAAATGTTATCAGTTGTTTATCCAATATCTAGTAGAAGCCTCCAGATCTTTCATAAATATTCAAATTAGATTTCCCTCGAACTGGAGTCCCATCAGTGATAGCTAAGTTCTAATTCTATAGTGAATTGCTTCGTTCTAATAAAACTAATTGTTTTACATCTTGGTGGCAACATTAATTTGAAGCGGTTTAAATATAAACGATTTGTTTCTTTTTCTCTACAGAAACTCAATAATTATTTTTTAGGAAGAAAAAATGGTAGCATTTGGAAATAATTTATATCATATAAAAACTTTCTTCTCTTATAAAATATTCAATTCAATGTTGATGTCCTTTCAGATTTTTCATTTAAATCAGTGCTATTATAATATTTCATTCAATAAATTTAAAATGTATATCCCTTTATATCAAAAAGTTACATTAACTCTGAAATACCGCAGAATTCAGTATTTTTTTTTAAAAAAAATACTTTCAAAAACTGTTTTGCCCACCATCAATTTCAATGGTTAAGTAACTCAGTTATGGTTGGATTTTACTCCCAGGTCTGATATTTGTGTCACTCTAAATCATTCTTTATACGACAGAGGGAAAATTAAAGAGCCAACTGTATTTACTAAAAAAGAGTCTTTAATGGTGATGCATGTCGAAATGCTCGCTCAGGGAACAGCGGAGTAATCTTGAAAAATACGCCGAATGTAGAAATTTGTCTTGTGGTTTGGGTTGAAATTTCATTCCGAAAACTTATACTTGGGGTTGTTTCTCTTAATTAAACATTGGAATGGATAGAGTGCAAACCAGACTAAACTAAGTGACAGACCGTGAACCTTTTAAAATTAAACCTCAGGGTGTGATTCTTAATTGTGTTTTTCGCTTCGAGCTCTAATCTTGTTATCTTGCTTTGGATCTCGCACCATTTGGCTTTCTTATCGGCGATGTCTTGTATTACATTTTCTCACTCATTTACTCCCACGTGGTGTCTTCTCAAGTATTGTTCCTCGACTCTGTGTGATAAACAAGTCACTTAATATTAATTGCTCGGTTGTCCTGCAGTTGCTACAAAGAGTGTGTAGCTTTCTTCAAACTTTCTATTTCTTGCTACATTAAGATTTTCCTGCGCGGCATCTCTTGACAATAAAAAATTGCACAGGACTTTTTCTGGCTACTCCAAAGGCGGTTCCTTGAAGGCTTGCAATTTTGTAAGGGAGGCATAAAAGCTTTTATTTGTTTATTTATTTCCTCTACATGACGGGATATCCGTGATAAAGTGGTTTAAAAATAAGATTTTCGTCTGGAAGAAGAGTGACAGACGATACGCATCTCTAGGGGATGCATTGTATGTAGTAGAATTCCTGACTTCATGCTCCACCTTTTTTTTAAATCTTGTTCTGGCATGGTTTTGGTCCCCCTTCTCGGCCTTGGCTTGCTGCTTTTCTTTAATGTGAGAATCGGCATAAGACATGCTCCCTGTTATGTGAGGGCGGAGCCTGCACTCACAGAAAGACGGCTTAACGACAGATTTATTTAGAAGGCTACGATGGCAACAAAGGTGAAGACAAAAGAGGTTTTAAATTAAAGAACTCATTGAACAGAGTTTCTAACATTACCCTGTGTGAAAGATGGGAAGTGAAGTGATGACGCCGCGTTCTCGTTCTTTGTTCTTCCTCCAGCATGTTAATTTGTTGCGCGAGAGCAATCGTGCTCGTTTGTTTCGTTGCGGTGAATTCTTACTTTTGCAATGGAAAGTTAATAGCAGTCATTATAAATATTTTATGTTAATTTAATTACCAAAATTTGTATGAAATCGAAAAAATAAATGAACATCATACAGAGAGATTTCGTAATAGATTTTCGTAAAAAAACATCCGTTTCTGTGATGATGAGGGGCAACTTTAAAACATTTGTACTAGAATTGCACAAATCAGACGAAAAATTATTTAATAAAACCACCCCATGGAAATGAGTGTTCGAAACCACAACTAGGTTAGAGAATAACACTTTTGTTGTTGTTTCTTAGAATAAGTAAATAACACTTGTGTGATGGAAACGCTTTAAAAATAGCAACACTTTTCGTCCAGGTTATGAAAACTCTGAATTTTTGATAACTATTAACTTTATAACATTGTTTTTGTTCTAGTATCTAATTTTATGATATCTTCTGTATTGAAAATAATACCGTCGTATTGATTTAACTCCATAGACAAAGTCCATAGAACGGTTCATTCATTTGTCATTTATTTCTTTATTTAATAAATATAATCTGGAAATTTTCCTTTTGATGAAATAGTAACTATTTTCGACCTATTATTTTCACAACTTCGCTTTTTTTTTCTCAAGGATTTTATCAAATAAATTCATTTTAAGTTTATTAAAGCCATTATTTATTGCAAACTTGAGTTTGTACCACAGCTTGAATAGATAATATTTATTTATTTTTAATAAAAATAAATAAAAGGACGGATAGTTATTATCATTATTATATTACTTATCGAAATGTAAAATCGACTTGAAATCCGCATAATTACCAGGCTAAGTCTTTTTATCTTAATTCTCAAAAAGCATTGGACAAGTATATTTTATTCGGTTGTATTATAAGAAAAGAATAAAAGATACACATAATATTCTCATACATGTTATGAATAAAATATTCATACATTCCCTATAACAGAAACGAATTCTATCATAAGAGTTAGAACTTGTAATTTACATTTGAATTCTCGTTTTATGATTATGCGTCCATTTGAAATTCAAGGTCAATCTGCTTTTGTCTATTAAAGATCGATTGACTTGAAAGAGAAATCCGGTAAAAGCCTTCCTTTTAAACAACATCGAATTTCTAGGCTTTTATTTGCTGATGAATATTCTGCAGGCTATGTCGAATTTCTTTTCAGCTGATGAAAAATATGTCAACTGCACTTCGGAAAGAACTTTTCCCAATTGCTTTCATAAAAAAAATCGGAATAAATGATGATAAAAGTACTTGATTTTTTTGATTAACTTGAAATTTTAAGTATTAAAAGAGATTGATTTGCAAATCAGACCTGTAATAGTGCTCAACCCAACATTTTTGATATACTCCCTTCTTTAAGCTCCCCCTCCCACCCCACATAAAATCAAGGAAATTGGGCAAGGCAGTGGGCACGAGTGACAATATTTTTATTTTTATCTTCCTACATATGAGTGCATTTCGAATGGCTTTTTTATCAAATGATTTAATACAGTTTTATAGTGTTAGTGGCAATATATATATATAACATTTATTTAAATTATTCTTCTCATGCCAATATTAGAACCTAGAGAAATATGTTTAACCGCAAATGTATCAATATTTTTATGAAATTATGCGAGATGGCATAAGTTCGTGACAATTTTTTTTCAATAAGACATAAATTTAAATTCTTGATTTCCTTATCTCACGCAAAATAGAATGTTTTGATTTGTTACTTGGTTATTAATTAACCACATTATTTAATAATATATCAAATGAAATTTATCTAGTAAGCTAGATAAATTTCTTTTCTTAAAAACATTCCTAATCCTAAAAAGATATTTAACATATCATGATTTGGAAAAAAAAAACCAAGGCCTATAAGCGGTTAAGTTATTGCATGCACATCAATCCTCTATTTAAATTAACATTTATATTTATCTAAAATTACTGGCCAGCAAGCGGTCCAGGGTAGATTTGGTCAATTTTGATGCGTAATTTATGCAACACATAACCGATTTAGCTGTTTGCATTTTGAAGTTATTGAGTTCTCTAAAACTTGACAGATTTCATGTAAATGGATTTTATTCAAAATAAATGTAGATTCTTTATCAGATTTTATTCGTTTAGCTCAAAGTAGTTCTGTGTTATGTTCCCAGACAGACATTCATAATTCCAAAAGATGTTTTTCTGGATACTGAGAAACCTGAAGCGTTTGACACGAGTCGTCTGTTTTTATATTGTGCTTTAAAAAAACTATCTTGTGCTTCGATGAAATCCTCATTACATTTGACAGAATGTGGAAAGATGAATTTGCATCCAATGTTTTATTGCGTTCTGTAATTTAGAAACTCCTGCTCTGAAATATGATGAGTTAGTGATATTTATATTAATGCTACAAAATTGCCAGAAGATTATTGTGAGAGCTAGGGGAGCTCCTTGTCTTATCATTAGATCAACCTCCCTTTTAAAGTGTAAACAAACAATAAATGTCACCACTGACTGGGGGACTATTTCGAAAAGAATTTCAAGAATTGTCGAAAATTGAGTTTTCTATTTCTAACCTTTTCTTTTTTTTTTCTTTCCTCTGCTGCTCCCCTGTTGTTGCGGAAAGAAAAGGGGAGGATCAAGAACAGATGATGAATGGCGCAGGAATATTTGCGTTTCTTCCATCTCCCAGCGACTAGGGAAATTAACCTTCCCTACTCTTATCAAACGAATTCTTTTCTTTCTTGCCTTCTTCTTTTCTTTTTTTTTTTTCTTTTTACCTCCTTAGACTTTCACCAACTGTTCTTCTTTGCTCTTTAATTTGAATACTCAACATAATTAAGTATTTATTTATTTTTAATTTCTTGAATACTTTCCTGTGAGTGCTTCAACTTTTGATGACATATTTAAGATTAATTATTTTCGGTTTTATTATCAGTTTCATTTGGAATTTTACGTTTAGCACAATAATTGCTAAATACATCTTTACTTTTTTTAATTAATACACGCAGTTTACCTCGTTGTTTAGTCATCGCTTCTATGTGTAAAACCTTGTTGTTATTTGTGATGCTTGCCACGGACTATCCCGCTGTCGAAGTAGGTGATTTAAACCAAAGTTGTGCAGTAGATTGTGAGGGTTAAAGGCCCCTGAGCACCCGAGGGAAAATTCTAGCTTCCAGCTCATATGAAGATGACATTCACATACTCACTTGCACAACCATCCTTTACGGGCGGAGGACTCTTTCACACACCTTTTTCATAAGTAGCCTTTTAGACCGGTTGTAGACGAGGGGCGCTCTCCCCCCTTGACTCTCTTTTGCGGTTTCCTGGGATGCTTTGATACCTGTCCAGTTTACTGACAAATTGTCAGTAAACTGAACAGGTATCGAAGAACCCCAGAAAACCGCAAGAGAAGGAACACAGTGTTAAGTGGCCCTCGTCTGCAGGGGAACGCAGGTCATAGAAACGCCGCTACAGATAGAACACAGGGTAAAGAACAACCATCCCTGAACCGGCAATGGAACCCGGGACGCTCAAATCACGGAAAAGACGCGTTACCCATAGACCAGGATGCCGGTTAACATACTTTTTTTTTGCCATGTAAAACTTAGAGCCAATTGCTGAAGTAAATGTTTATAATAAAATTTATTTTACTTTTCGAAATAAAGTAGCCAAATAAAATTAATCTTGCCACCTCCATTTGAATGGGTAAAATATTCTATTAAATTCAACCACTTCATATTAGAAAAACATAGAAAATCAGCTTTTTTAACCCTTCTACCCTTTTGGGAGTAAAATATTTATAAAATGAAAATTATAACTCACTTTAAAACGAAACTGAATTTGCTTACCTTATCTTACATTTATATTTTGTTTATTTGGTAACCCTCCGGGTTTGCATTGCATACTTTCCATGATTGAATTTTTCATCTTTTTTTAGCATCAGAGCAAACTTTTATATGGATGTGCATTCGGTGAGATTATATTTTAATCTAAACAGATTTATTTCTTGTCAGCTACTGAATATAAAATATATGCTAATGCATTGTTTTTCTCTACGATATATGAATGTCGTTCGATACCTGTCCAAAACGGGAAGAACACTCTTCCTCCTAATAATTGGATGCCTTAAACCGCACAAACTTTTTAGCCAAAATCCACTTAGCTGCATCTTTTGATTCAATTATCGAATATCGCACCTCCCGGAGGGAAAATATTCCCTCGAAAGATTTCTGCTTACCTCCTCAACCTCCCCCTCTCAGGAAAACGATTTTAAAACATCCTGGCTTCTAATCCCCGCAATTTCCACCCCAATGGAAATTGGATTTTCTCCAATTACCGCTGTCGATCTCGCTCAACCCCGGCCGATCACTTTTTTCATTTTTCTCTGCACCAATCCGGTTTTTTCATATATCTTTTTTTAAACGTTTCTTTTGTTCGTTCTTCCCGATTGGGTGAATTGTGTGGAAATGAGTTTTAATATTTCAGAGGCCCTCTTGTCTGTCTGTCTTTGAATGATTTCCGATGGCCTCGGAAATCTTGGCACATGCAGCCTATCACAGTTCGCGCTCCACTAGAATAGAAAAGCCTCGCGATGGAGCACCTGCTGATGCTTGTTTGAATTAACGGCGTTCTGGAAGAACCTATTTTTATGTTACTGCTGAATAGTTGCCTAGATTTGAAAGATGAAAAATTAGTCAGCATCGCCTGTCCAATTAATTTTTACCTTTCATTCAGTCATATCCTTGATTTCGAAGGCTACCTTCTCCGACATTCCACCGTTCTGGATTTTTTTTAAGTGTAAAATTAAATATTGATGCTGCCGTTATTTTAATTGAGTTTTCGCTCCAGAATTTATAGTTGAGGAATTAATTACATTATCGATATCAGCCATTTATATTCTATTCATTTTAAAGAAAACACTTAGATACCTCATTTTTTTTTATAGCTCATTGCAGCAGCAACTATATTTTCCCTTTAAAACTGGACATATAATGCTTATTGAATATTAGCTGCTTTTGGCGACCAGTTGGCTCGCTTGGATCAATGGTTGCTAAGAATTTCATGTAGCTTCTCAACTTAATTTCAAATTATTAATCAATTTATGTTTTCAAATTTTGATAAACATACCATTCGTACTATTAATAGACATACTAAATCTATGCATTCTGTTCTTTGTGTTGAGTATTTGCATAATTTTCCGTTTATATTTCGTTTATATAACCTATTATATCGCAGTATTGCACCAGTATTTAAAAATGGGTGCACTTTAAAAATAGTTAACCATTATTTATGTTGGGAGATAAAACTTTATTTTTTAAGTATAAGGAAATTTCGAAAATTGCATCAAAAATCAACGTTACTCATTACATTCAACTTGGGAAAAAAACCGAGTGTTTTTGCTTTAATTATCAGCCATACGAGGTGGAAATAGCTACAGTGAAAGCGAACGAATATAAGTAATGAAAGCAAATTGAGTTTCACTTCAACAGTGAAATTTGTAGTAAGATGGGCTTAAATTATTTTTTTAATTAATTCAAAATCGAAAAATATATTGCAAGCAGTTGATATCATTGAAAAAAAGTGTATACATATATATATTTTTTTAATTATAATATTTTTGAAGTTTTTGCGGAGCCGGAAAAATTCTCAAGATTTCAATTAAGCTTTAATTAATTAAATTGTAATTAAAATTTCAAGAAAACCGTTCCAAACTTCACATTGCAACCCTCCATTGTATACATGTGAGGAATTTGGTAACTTTTAAGTTCAAATGTTCATGCTTGTAGGGCTCTAAAACATAAACTGACTCACATTCATCTTTATTAGCATTATGGATTAGAAGATAAAAAGTTTTATTGCCAGATGTGGGGAAACTGAAAAACTCTGGCGATGAAGTGCTGAAAGTTATATCATCCCCTTTTGCTATCTTTTGTTCTTAACTCAAGGTGTGATATTCATTCCCAATAACCTGATATGCTACCTTTAGATAAGACCGTAATGTTAGGTATTCAAATCATGCCATGAATTGTTTATTTTATGTTTATTGTCAATATTGTGTATGCTCTTTCGTTTTAATGATAGTCGGAACTTTAATTCTATCGAAAGTTGTGAGATCTTGTGACGGCGTTTCAAAAGAAACATGAAATTCATTGATGGATTGAATCGTCTGTGTCAATTGACGAGTTCGATTTTCCTTCTGGTGTTACCGTGCTCTTTTATATTGAGATGAAAGAGCCTGCTTTTATTCCGAGTGTCATGAAATTCCTCGTGTTTCATAGTTGCTGGAAAGAATCGTCAACATCTTTCTTCCTCGAATAGATCTCGACTGTTGTCAAAAAATGTGTCGAAAAAAGAAATATTTCGCTGGCTGTTCGCGAAGTTCCTCTTTCTCGCTTCATAACTTAGCCCAGCAACAATGGCTGCCTGTCTGCAGCTTTCTTTTTAAACGGGCTGAGTTATACGAATGTATTCACAGAGAATGACACTCTCAGCGCAATAAAATCCATGTTTCGCTGCTTAGATTCTTTTTTTTTTCAATACTGAGAAAACTACTAAATTTTTTATTACTGTAGATCTTTTCTTCAATGTAGCTATGAGTTGAGTTTAAGGTTAGAAAGCTCAGAATTGAAAATTGGAAAAGATAAAGATGAAATAACTGTTGAAATGGAAGGGGGGAGGGAAGACCCGAAAAAGTAAATGTTAGCTGAGCATTATTTGTTTTATTTTTTCGCACTTCGATATAAACAGCACGGATAAACATACGGTTCGCGATATAAACATACGGTGTTCAAATTCTTTTCGAGTGGGAACTTGCTTATAATTGGGAAATAAAATGAAATGTTTACAAGCGTTTCTTCTTAATATATTAAGTAAACAATGGGTTCCAAGAATATTAACACGTTCACGGATACACACAATCTGATTCCAAAACAAAGTTATTCATTTAAGTGTCCAAATATAAAACACAAAATAATACACTTCTCTGCATTTTATGAAACGATATTACATTCAAATAAATATGATTTATAGAGATTATTTAAAATATGAAAATGTATTCTAATTTAAGTGTGACCTCTTAAAAACGAAATACTTATCTTGTTACAAAATTCTAAACTCGTCTAATATTTCTCTTTTTACTGACAGACAAGAAAACATTACCCCAAATGTTATAGAACTTGGCAAGATTTATGCACCATTTGCTGTTTTTCTCATTCATACATTTCGTTATAGCATATGTGACATTTTGTTGTGACATACTAATGGCCCCACGTTAATGTTACCGGCAAATAATGACCAGCCTTCCAGTGGTACCTCTTTTATATCAATGGCAAATAGTGATCGGCTCGCCTATATCACCAGCTAATTGTGACCGGTTAGCCATTGACTTCACGTTAGTGCCACCGACATTTGACGATTGACCTTGCCATTAGCAATTAATTCTTCCACTAACATTTACTGGCGGCGTTAATGTCGTCAGTAAATAACGTTGGGCTTGTCAATGACATCACCAAAATTCTGCATTCATATAATATTTCTTTTTTTGATAATAGATAACAAAACAATACCCCATATTTAATACAATTTTGTAAAATTTATGCATCTAATTTGCGGTTCTTCTCGTTTGTGTAGTTTATGCGATAGCTGATGGCACCGCGTTAGTGATATCGGCAAATTATGATCCGCCTGCCAGTGGCACCACAAAAATTCTACACTCATCTACTCCTTCTCTTTTTCTGATAGATAACAAAATAGTATCCCAAATATAACACAACTTTGCAAATTTATACAGCAAACTTGCTGCCCTTCTCATTTGCATAGCATACATTGCCTTTTGTGTCATACTGATAGCACCGCTATAACGTCCCCTGCAAATAAAGACCGCCTTGCCGCTGGTACCATGTTATTTTTATCGAACTTGAAAGCGATAACGAAGATTTTTTTAAAAAATTCCAGCTGGTGTGTTTATTAATGGTTCTTCAAAAGAAAGGCGCAGTAATAAAATCCCATGCACAACAGTTGGTAGTGTTTATGCCGTACTAACTCAGAACGATCGATCAAACGGTGTGTTAACGCACTAATTGTAGATCTTATCAATCATTGGCATGCTCATAAATTTAACTCTCCTTTGTGAGCCGAAAGCCTTGGCTAATGAGTTCGTTTCTGGAACATCTCTGTCCAGAAGTCAACACAATCGCATCTCAGTTTCTATGGACTTTAAAAGTGATGTCGTTTTAGTTCCGTTGAAATGCAGGGGTGGCAGGGAACCGCTCCTTTCTTTGGCGCAGCTAGTTTCCTCTCTATTCAGATTACCTCCTCAGACGACAGCCCTTGAATAAGAACAAAATGAAGGGGGGGGAGGTTGATTCGAATGGTGAAGATCTGCTTCCAAATTTTTATTCGCATTTGTCACAGAGATGCCTTAGGGGAGAATTTTTTCAATTCGAACCCATTAGTGTGGAGTGATGGTGAAAGGATTCTTTATTCGTCAATGTTTGAGCTTTTAGGAGAAGAATCTTCGGTTAATACTATCTAGGTGGGGGGGGGAGAGAATGATTAGAAAGGGCAATGTTCTTTAGTTATCTTTCAAATGGATTTGGTGCATCTTTTCAAATGCACAAAAAAAAGGGGGACCGACTTTGTTACATTATGCTCTGTAATTTGTATGATGTAATACAAATTGCGATGTTTTTAATTATGTAATTGTACCTGATCGATATTTAATTAAAATACGAAATATTCACAAATGTGTATAGTCTTGCAATTGTTGTTCTTAGCCTATCTTGAAATTTTATTTTCTCTCCAGAATCAATAGGCACAATTTCAAACAATTCTTCGTATTTAAAATTCATTACATTATTAACGGATATTATATATTTTTGTTTTATATGTAAAACGTTATGTGGATATATATCAAGAAAGAGAGGAATTATGTGCAATTGCTATGTATGTCAGATGTTATATATAAAAAATGTGATATGATTAGTGTTTGCTTGACAGTTATTATAAACTGCGATTAGGCTGAAACACATTCAACATGAAAATTTAAAGAAATTTATGGCTTCAAGGAGTTTTATTTTTAAGGAAACTGGAACGTTCTAGACATTGATAATTGTCAAAGTTTCAGTTGTACGTAGTTGAAAAAGGAAAATTGTTTCTTAAATCATTTAGATTTGTTTTTTAAGGGCAAGTCGAATATGTATCGTCATGCGATGGTTTTCAGATTCATAACTAAAAATCAGTGCTTTCAGAAAAAATAATTATGCGTAAAATCACTCCAAAAGCGGCAGAATATCTGTTGTGTCAAATGGCACTTGTCATGGACAAGCCCGCTGCTGAGCCCAGCAGCAGATTTAAGCCGAATGAAGCGTCTCTTGTATTTGAGTAGCGCCAACTAGGGCCAAGAGTACGACTTAGCTACACACTCACCACATTCGCTTGCACAACCCCTTTTTACAGGGGGCCACAGTCACACATCTCACAGATAGCACACAGAATAACAACCATGCCCGAACCGGGACTTCCAGAACACGAGGAAGACGCGCTACCTCTGTGCCAGCAAGCCGGCAGAATATCTGATCAAAGGGTTAGTAATTACAGTCAACTTATTTTTATTCAAATATGCCAATTATAGAAGTTTTTTTAAAAACGAATAACGTGCAACTTGAAAATCTAAAGTGTATATAATATTTTTTTTTATGATAATAAGCTTCTTAAGGATTCCTACCATGGCACTGGAAAAAATAAAGACACGTTTAACATTGGCATAATTTTGTAAATATTGTGGTATAAAAACTAATGCCATTGTAATGAATAGAATACATTTATGCGAACTGAAAATGTGGTTCGAGAAAAAGGGGAAAAAACTCTTATTTTCCTATTACAGGAGCTCTTGTTTAATAAATCAAACCTTCGATTTTTCAAATTTGTGTAAATCATGTATTTCTATAATCAGTGAAATGTTTAACATTTTATTAGACTAAAAGTGAAAAATTAATTTCTTCAAGGTTCAAATGTTTCCAGTTCCCTTAAGTGATATGAAAAGCAATCGTCGTAATGCTTTGCCGATGTTTATTTCTTCTCTACATTTTTGTCTCAAAAAAAGAAAGTTGCTCTCAGTATTAGATGCTAAAAAGGTTCATTAATTAAAAACTGAAATCAGATAAGCAGTGAGGTTGAGTTTTGTGACATAAATTTTAATTATTGGAAATTCTAATCCAGTGAAGTTTTAGTTAATGGATCTATAAAAATTGTTATGCAAAATGTTTCCTTAAATAAAACAAATATCACTATAAGTGTTTTTAAAACCAAACTGTTAAAGATGGCTGTCGAACAAATAGTTTCATTTAGGTTTAAGTTCTTACGCTGTTTCTCGAGAAGATTTATTCTTATCTCATTAGTTATTGGGTCATCAATTTTTATTTATAATCTTATTTATTTTTGACATTTAGAATGCGCTCAAACATACACACAGTCTAAAAATAGCTTACATTGAAATGGTGAAACGACATATCAAAGAACCACCATTCGGACTTGAAGAAAGTAGATAATTTCTTTTTATTACATCGTGCTTAGAAAATAAAAGGCTTTTTTTTCACTGTGTAAAAAAATTAATGCTTCTGTAGGTACATGAAATTATGAGTTAAAATCAAGGCATGTGTTTTGTTTTAAAACTTCAGAACTATTCAGTACCTAATGTAGTGGAAAGTTAGGGTAAGATATTTTTTTTTACCTATGATAAAATGTTCATTTTTTTACTCAACATTATCGTTAACCAATTTTTTAAAAAAAAGAGTCGGGGAAAAAAGGATGAAAATGCGGGGGGATGCATTGATTTTTTTTATCACAAAATTAATTGGTGAAGTATCAGATATTTTAAAAATTATTTCAATGGTTTTTGAAGTAACTAGTTAATTTTATTTTAGTTTTTCCGAATCTAAATGAATCTCATTTTTCTTTGTTTGTGACAACGTTATAATTCCATATAAAACTTTTATTCGTATTTTTTCTTGAAAACTCTTGCTGTTTCAACAATTGATTTACGAAATGGCAATATGAAGCAAATTACGAATAAGCTTAGCAGCAGAATTCTCATAGTAAAATAGCTAATTTTCTTAAGTAGTGAATAAAGTAAATATTATAAATGACTCTTGCAGTTCCA